>JAHIAM010005317.1:0-29932 GCA_021605205.1 Aegilops longissima
AATGCAAGGATATCAAACTATAGAAACAATGACTAACTCAATTGTCAAATGCAAAGAAATTATGATTCCCAATTCAAGGGGTTGAAGCAATGCTACGATTAGGGATGGATAAGTCGAATAGCCTTAGGGTACAATCAGCGACAATTGGATTGGTTGAGAACCAATTCCGGTTAAAGAAAAGGCAGCTCAGCGGGAAGGTAATTTATAAGGATCAATGATGATTGCGGGTGATATGAAACATATTGAGTCAACAGACTCAAAATGATAATGACAAGGAATGTCATTATAACTCTGAGACTTATGGGATTAACCATAAGCAAGCAAGCAAGAATTTCAAAGCCACGAGGCTCGGAGGATTTCGGAAGATCGAATAGTATTTTGAAGACTTACATGAAACACATGAACAAGCGGGGATGGCGGATACTTGACAAGTGCGAGGATTTATTTGAAGGGGTATTCATGTGGCAAAGAAGCTGCAAGGCATTAGACACAAAGTATTCTCGGAACAATAGAAAACTTGAGGTATCTTGTAATAACAAGATCAATGGGGATGATCGTATGAATGGCAAGTGTAAGTAGTTTTCCATACGGATTTATCGGTGGTCGAGGGAATAGCAAAAGTGATGGGCACAAAGTCTCGAGAGAACATCGGAGAGTATCTTGAATCTTCGATTAGCGAGGCGATCATCTGAAGTGAGGGCTCTCCGGGAGAAAGTACTCGCGAGATCCTAAAGTTAGTTTTGTTTTAGCAAAATCGTTTAACCCGAATAGAAGAGTTCAGAATCGGAGTAAAGATCGAGGTAAAAGATCCTAATACCACCCAATGGCGGCGTGGGCCCATGGGCGCTTTCATGTTAGTAAAAGTTTTGTAAAGTCTAGACTAAAACTTGGCCAAGGAGTTGGAAGGAGTTCCTACAGGCGTCGGCTCGATACCAACTTGTGCGCCCCGATTTAATCGTACACTAATCATGCACACAAATGTATGCGATCAAGATCGAGATTCACGGAAGATATCACAACACAACTCTATAAATAAAATAAGTCATACAAGCAACATAATACAAGCCGGGGCCTCGAGGGCTCGAATACAAGTGCTCGATCATAGGCAGTCGTGAAGCAACAATATCTGATGCAGACATAAGTTAAACAAGTTTGCCTTAAGAAGGCTAGCACAAACTACGATCAGATCGAAGAGGAACATGCCTCTGCAGGATCCTCCTAGCTACTCACAGTGCGTCCGGTGCGGGCTGCGTAGTAGTAGGCGCCTCGAGTAGTAGTCGTCATCGGCGGTGGCGTCGGCTCTGGGCTCCATAGTGCAGTTGCAACAATCGAGTAGAGGTAGGGAAAGGGGAACAAGGCAAGTGAGTACTCATCCAAAGTACTACAAAGCAAGGAACTACACTACATATGCATGGATATATGTGTAAGGGCCATATCGGTGGGTGAGCTGAGAATGCGAGAATAAGAGGGGATAGCTAGTCTTGAAGACTAAACACGGACATAGGTCTTACTGCAGAACGAAGAGGACAGCGGAAGTCCTCCAAGTAACATCATATAGCAATAATCCTACCCAGCAATCCCATGCTCATATCCACTGGCGAGAAGCGACCACCGGTTATGTCGGCACTTGGAAGGGTGTGTTTTATCAAGTATCCGGTTCTAGTTGTCATAAGCTCAAGGTACAACTCCAAATCGTCTGTTACCAAGATCACGGCTATCCGAGAATAGATTAACTTCCTGCGGGGTGCACCATCTTACCCACCGCAGTCCCATTTGGCGGACACACTTTCACAGGCCATGCCGGCATGCGGAAGATCAACACGTCGCAACCCCACCTAACAGCTGTGAGAGGCCATGCGGCGGTCTAAACCTAAGCGGCAGGTGCAGGCCCGCCATACAGCACACACCTGCGTTCTGAGGCGACGAGGCGGAATAGCCTAACCGAGCGTTCCGGTCCAATCCGGCGCGCTCATTGACGTCTGAAGTGCTTGGTGATACCACGGCGCGGGATACCCATAACTACTCAGCGTAGATGGTTAGTGCGTATAAGCTCGTAGCCAACTCAGATCAAATACCAAGACCTCGTTAAGCGTGTTAAGTAACCATGACGCCGACCGAGGCAGGCCCACCTCTCTCTAGGTGGTCTCAACCTGCCACATCGCTCCGCCTAAAAAGTGTCGATCGGGGCCGTCGGGAACCCAGGCCCACCTCTCTAGAGGATGGAGCCACCCGTCCTTTCAGCCCCATCTCCGAGCGAGTACCACATGTAATGTAATAGTGTAAAGTATATAGTATATACCGTGATCACCTCCCGAGTGATCACGGCCCGATCAATATATACAGGCCGACGGACAAGGATGTAGGGCCACGGATGAAAGTACTAGCATCCTATACTAAGCATATAGGATTACGGTAAAGGTAACAAGAAGTAACAAGGGCGAGCTATGCAGCGGTATAGGAGTATCGAAAATAGTAACATGCTATACTACTCTAATGCAAGCGGTATAGAAAAGTAAGCGATATCTGGTGATCAAGGGGGCTTGCCTGGTTGCTCACGGCAAGAGAGGGAGTCGTCGGTGGCGTAGTCGATCACGAGGACATCAACATCGGTCTCGGGGTCTCTCGGAGGAAGAGGGGAAGAAACAATAAATACATAGCGAGCAAGTTGCATAACGAGGACAACAGCCGAGCTAGTCGTGTTCTAGCAGCGCTAAGCGATCTTGGCGAATGGAAACATCAGGAAGTTTTCCGGTTGGAGACGTCTGTCGAGACAGATGAACGGAGAGGAAAGTTTGCAGGAGTTCGATAGGTTAGGGGTGCGTGGCGGACGAGCGGACTACGTGTCGGATTCGTCTCGTCGTTACGAGCAACTTTCATGTACAAAGTTTTCCATCTGAGTTATGGTTTATTTAATACTAATTTATAAAGATTTAAACATTTTCTAGATTTTCGAATTTAATTTAATTCGAAATTAAATAGCTAAATGCTAGGTGCACCCATTTCTGCGTACGAAGTGTACGAGAGGATGTGAGTGGTCGAGGGGTCCCACATTGACGATCGGCGTTTGAAGTGGTCAGCAGAAGTGAAACTGTCATTGGCTATACATTAACTAACTAGTTAATTTGGTCTAATTAGGCATTTAAGCTAATTAACTTTAATTAGTTTAATTAACCAAATTAATTAATTATTTAATTAATTATATTGATTAATTATTTATATATTTATTATTATTATTATTATTATTTTAATCCTTCTTTTTTTAAAATGTTTGAGCGTGGGGCCCTTTGTCATAAACCCACAGAGACATGGGCCCACCTGTGCGGTGTGAGGTCGGCCGGCGGGTGTGTGTGTGGCAGAGCGCCGTCAGAGAATGTTTCCGGCCTTGTGGCGAAACCCAGGCGCGGATCAGGCGCCAACCGGCGAACCCACAGTTGGCAGATGTGGCAGCCAGGCGGGTGGCCTTGCCGGAAGAAACATGCGGCCGGTAGCGTCGGCGTGGCATGATGTGGCGGCCACTGGCGTGAGCTCCGGCCTGTAGCGACCTGAGGGAAGGGCAACGCCAGCGACATGGCGAGAGGGAGGGCAGCGAGCGCGCGAGGCCCTCACCGCCGCGGTGTAGGGGTGCGATGAAGGGAGGAGGAGGTCGGAGCATGGCACATTGAACTGTCAGTAGTCATCAGCTTTGCTCTGCGGGCGTTCTGCGTCGTTAGTTGCATCGGCAACAGGCCTGGCACCCATCGGTGCTTCGGGGCGTAATTCTTACGTGCAGCAATGAGGATAATCCTCAAGTTATGGACCCAGTCCGTGTAATTGCTACCATCATCTTTCAACTTTGCTTTCTCAAGGCAGCATTAAAATTCAACGGAACAACAACACGGGCCATCTATCTACAATCAACATAGACAAGCAAGATACTATCGTTACTAAGTTCATGATAAATTTAAGTTCAATTAATCATATTACTTAAGAACTCCCACTTAGAAAGACATCCTCTAATCTTCTAAGTGATCACGTGATCAAATCGACTAAACCATAACCGATCATCACGTGAAATCGAGTAGTTTTCAATGGTGAACATCACTATGTTGATCATATCTACTATATGATTCATGCTCGTCCTTCGGTCTCGGTGTTCGAGGCCATATCTGCATATGCTAGGCTCGTCAAGTTTAACCCGAGTATTCCACGTGTGCAAAATGGCTTGCACCCGTTGTAGATGACGTAGAGAGCTTATCACACCCGATCATCACATGGTGTGCAGGGCACGATGAACTTTAGCAGTGGTGCATACTTAGGGAGAACACTTTTATCTTAAAATTTAGTGAGAGATCATCTTATAATGCTACCGTCAATCAAAGCAAGATAAGATGCATAAAGATAAACATCACATGCAATCAATATAAGTGATATGATATGGCCATCATCATTTTGTGCTTGTGATCTCCATCTCGAAGCACCGCCATGATCACCATAAATCCTTGTGGCGACACCTTGATCTCCATCGTAGCATCGTTGTGTCGCCAATCTTATGCTTCTCGACTATCGCTACAGCAGTGATAAAGTAAAAGCATTAAGGCGATGCATTGCATACAATAAGCGACAACCATATGGCTCCTGCCGATTGCCGATAACTTCGGTTACAAAACATGATCATCTCATACAATAAATTTAGCATCATGTCTTGACCATATCACATCACAACATGCCCTGCAAAAACAAGTTAGACTTCCTCTACTTTGTTGTTGCAAGTTTTACGTGGCTGCTACGGACTTTAGCAAGAACCGTTCTTACCTACGCATCAAAACCACAGCGGTAGTTTGTCAAGTTAGTGCTGTTTAAACCTTCGCAAGGACCGGGCATAGCCACACTCGGTTCAACTAAAGTTGGGCGACACCCGCCAGCCACCTATGTGCAAAAGCACGTCGGTAGAACCATCTCGCATAAGCGTGCAGCGTAATGTCGGTCGGGCGCTTCATCAACAATACCGCCGAACCAAAGTATGACATCTTTGGTAAGCGATATGACTTATATCGCCCACAACTCACTTGTGTTCTACTCATGCATATGACATCTCGCATAAAACCAGGCTCGGATGCCCTGTTGGGAGCGTGGTAATTTCAAAAAATCCTCGCACCGCAAGATCATGGTGATGCATAGCGAGAGGGATAGTGTTGTCCATGTACCTACGTGAACCGGCGGGCGTTAACTGTAGCGGTTGATGTAGTCGTGCGTCTTCACGATCCGACCGATCAAGTACGAGCATCTGACACCTCCGAGTTCAGCACACGTTCAGCCCGATGGCGTCCCTCGAACTCCGATCCAGCCAGTGTTGAGGAGAGTTTCGTTAAGCTGGCGGCGTGGTGGCGATGATGATGTTCTACGCGAAGGGCTTCGCCTAAGCACCGTCTGTATTATCGATGTGGACTATGGCGGAGGGCACCGCTGCGGCTAAAAGATCAAGCGATCATTGTTGTGTCTCTAGGGTGCCCCCCCTATATAAAGGAGCAAGGGGGGTGTGGCCGGCCGGGAGGAGGCGCGCGGGAGGAATCCTGCTCCCAGGAGTAGGACTCCCCCTTCTAGTTGGATTAGGACTTGGGAGGGAAGGAGGTGGAGGAAGAAGAAGGAAGGGGGCGCCCCCTATCCTTGTCCTATTCGGACTAGGGGGGAGGGGCGCGCGGCCCTTGCCCTAGCCGCCTCTCCTCTCTTCCACCAAGGCCCACTAAGGCCCATTAAGTTCCCGGGGGTTCCGGTAACCTCCCGGTACTCGGATAAAATCTCGATTTCACCGAAACACTTCCGATATCCAAACATAGGCTTCCAATATATCAATCTTCATGTCTCGACCATTTGAGACTCCTCTTCATGTCGTGATCACATCCGGGACTCGAACAACCTTGGTACATCAAAACATATAAACTCATAATATAAGCATCGCCGAAGCGTTAAGCGTGCGGACCCTACGGGTTCGAGAACTATGTAGACATGATCGAGACCGTCTCCGGCCAATAACCAATAGCGGAACACTGGATGCTCATATTGGCTCCCATATTCTCACGAAGATCTTTATCGGTCGGACCGCATAACAACATCACGTTGTTCCCTTTGTCATTGGTATGTTACTTGCGAGATTCGATCGTCGGTATCTGAATACCTAGTTCAATCTCGTTACCGGCAAGTCTCTTTACTCGTTCGTAATACATCATCCATAACTAACTCATTAGTTGCAATGCTTACAGAGCTTAAGTGATGTGCATTACCGAGAGGGCCGGAGATATCTCTCCACAATCGGATGACAAATCCTAATCTCAAAATCGCCAACCCAACAAGTACCTTGGAGACACACCAGTAGAGCACCTTTATAATCACCCGATTCGTTGTGACGTTTGGTAGCACACAAAGTGTTCCTCCGATGGCAGCGGAGTTGCATAATCTCATAGTCATAGGAGCATGTACAAGTCATGAAGAAAGCAATAGCAATATACTAAGCGACCGTGTGCTAAGCTAACTGGAATGGGTCATGTCAATCACATCATTCTCTTAATGATGTGATCACATCATTCTCTAATGATGTGATCCGTTAATCAAATGACAACTCATGTATATGGCTAGGAAACATAACCATCTTTGATTAACGAGCTATTCAAGTAGAGGCATACTAGTGACACTCTGTTTGTCTATGTATTCACACATGTATTATGTTTCCGGTTAATACAATTCTAGCATGAATAATAAACATTTATCATGATATAAGGAAATAAATAATAACTTTATTATTGCCTCTAGGGCATATTTCCTTCAATGCCTATATACATGATCATACCTAGATATTCTCATAACTATGCTCAATTCTGTCAATTGCTCAACAGTAATTTGTTCACCCACCGTAGAATACTTATGCTCTTGAGAGAAGCCACTAGTGAAACCTATGGCCCCCGGGTCTATTATCATCATATTAATCTCCCAACACTTTATTATTGCCTTTGCTTTTTTACTTTGCATCTTTATACCAAAAATACCAAAAATATTATCTATTATCTCTATCAGATCTCACTCTCGTAACTGACCGTGAAGGGATTGACAACCCCTAATCGCGTTGGTTGCGTGGAGCTATTTGTTTTAATGTAGATGCACGAGGGACTTGCGTGTAGCCTCCTACTAGATTGATACCTTGGTTCTCAAAAACTAAGGGAAATACTTACGCTACTTTCTTGCATCATCCCTTCCTCTTGAGGAAAATCCAGCAGTGCTCAAGAGGTAGTGATCGTCTCCAGCGTATCTATAATTTTGATTGCTCCATGCTATATTATCTACTGTTTTGAACAATATTGGGCTTTATTTTCCACTTTTATATTATTTTTGGGACTAACCTATTAACAGGAGTCCCATCGAGTTGCTTTTTTTGCCTATTTTTGAAGAAAAGGAATATCAAGCAATTAATCGGCGGAATGAAACCAAGCTGGAGAAGTTATTTTTGGAAGGAAAGCAACAGGAAAAACTTGGAGTGCGTCGAGGAAAGAAGGGAGGTGGCCGGGAGGGTGGGCGCGTCCACCCCTAGGGTGCGCCCCCCTTGTGGGCCCCGTTGCTCCATCAATGTACTTCTTTCACCCATATATACCCGTGCCCTAAAACTATCGAAGGCGAGAATAGATCGGAAGTTCGCTGCCGTAAGCCTCTGTAGCCACAAAAGTCAATGGGACCTGTTAAGCACCCTGCCGGAGGAACCCTCACCGGTGGCCATCTTCATCATCCGGCGCTCTCCATGACGGAGGAGGTAGTTCACCCTCGGGGCTGAGGTATGTACCATAGCTATGTGTTTGATCTCTCTCTCGTGTTCTTGATTTGGCACGATCTTGATGTATCGCGAGCTTTGCTATTATAGTTGGATCTTATGTTTCTTCTCCCCTCTACTCTCTTGTAATGGATTGAGTTTTCCCTTTTGAAGTTATCTTATCGGATTGAGTCTTTAAAGATTTGAGAACACTTGATGTATGTCTTGTCGTGCTTATCATGGTGACAATGGGATATCACGTGATTCACTTGATGTATGTTTTGGTGATCAACTTGCGGGTTACGCCCATGAACCTATGCATAGGGTTTGGCACACGTTTTCTTCGTGATTCTTTGGTAGAAACTTTGGGGCACTCTTTGAGGTTCTATGTGTTGGTTGAATAGATGAATCTAAGATTGTGTGATGCATATCGTATAATCATACCCACGGATACTTGAGGTGACATTGGAGTATCTAGGTGACATTAGGGTTTTGGTTGATTTGTGTCTTAAGGTGTTATTCTAGTACGAACTCTAGGGCTGTTTGTGACACTTATAGGAATAGCCCATGGATTGATTGGAAAGAATAACTTTGAGGTGGTTTCGTACCCTACCATAATCTCTTTGTTTGTTCTCCGCCATTAGTGACTTTGGAGTGACTCTTTGTTGCATGTTGAGGGATAGTTATATGATCCAATTATGTTATTATTGTTGAGAGAACTTGCACTAGTGAAAGTATAATCCCTAGGCCTTGTTTCCTACTATTGCAATACCGTTTGTGCTCACTTTTATCATTAGTTGCCTTGCTGTTTTATATTTTCAGATTACAAAACCCATATCTACCATCCATATTGCACTTGTATCACCATCTCTTGCCGAACTAGTGCACATATAAATTTACCATTGTATTGGCTGTGTTGGGGACACAAGAGACTCTTTGTTATTTGGTTGCAGGGTTGCTTGAGAGAGACCATCTTCATCCTCGCCTCCACGGATTGATAAACCTCAGGTCATCCACTTGAGGAAATTTGCTCTTGTCCTACAAACCTCTGCACTTGGAGGCCCAACAACGTCTACAAGAAGAAGGTTGTGTAGTAGACATCAGGTAGCACTATCCAAATCCACTTTCATAAATATTATAAGATTCAACATCCTCCAAAATAGTGGGATCATTAGTTCCTAAAGTTGACACTCTTCCAAACCCACTTTCATCAATATAATCATCATAGGTAGAAGGCATGCTATCATCATAACAACTTTGCATATCAAAACTTGGGAGGTTAAAAATATCATCTTCATTAAATGTAGCATCCCCAAGCTTGGGACAAACATTAATTGCAGAAAATATATTCTCAAAAACATCATCTTCTTCAAACATAGCATCCCCAAGCTTGGGCCTTTTCATATCATAAGCATAATCACTCTCATCATTAATAGTATGGATAGCACCAATAGTATAGCAATTATCATCATCACAATAAGTAATAGGAACAACATATCATTTGTGAGGGATACCTTTCTACCTTTACTTCTCCGTCTTTTCTTTTTCTTCTTCACATCATGTGTGGGTTTAATCTTCTTTTTGGAGCTCCTTATTAATGAGATTGGTTGAGTAGAAGGCTCCTCCTCGTTAACATCATAAGAAATAATAGGAGGATATTGGGAAGTCTCTTCCCTTTCATTAGTATTCTCTTCATCCTCTATTTCTTTTCTTTTCTTTATGTAATTGACAATATAAGGGTTTTCAGTGCAATTCACCGCACAATACATATAAATTTCCTCTAGATGAAAATCAAGAAATTTATCGAGATTAAATTTTGGAATACCCTCAGTTATACGTTTCATTTCTTCATAACCCAAAAGAACACTAAGCTCTTTATGATGCTCAAGGGTAATCAAGTTATCACAATTTTTGGACATGACTTGATCATGAAACAAATAGCATTGGAGCTTTAAATGACCATGTTCATTGCAAAGTTCACAAGGATGGCGGTAAATATTGAATCTTTCAGCACAAACATCTAGACTTTCTTGCAACAATTTAGTTTCTAAATGCTTATGCCTCTTGCAATATCTATCTTGCCTATTTGGTGTGTACTTGCAAACCCAATGCACTCAACAAAAATTGACATGTTTATAGGAGACATTTTCATCATAACTAGTGCAATCATCATTAGTACTATGGATATTCAAGGAGTTCATACTAACAACATTGCAATCATGCTCATCATTCAAAGATTTAGTGCCAAACATTTTAATACATTCTTCTTCTAACACTTTGGCACAATTTTCCTTTCCATCATACTCACGAAAGATATTAAAAAGATGAAGTGTATGAGGTAAACTCAATTCCATTTTTTTGTAGTTTTTTTTTATAAACTAAACTAGTGCTAAAACAAGAAACAAAAAAATTCGATTGCAAGATCTAAAGATATACCTTCAAGCACTCACCTCCCACATGAGCGCTTGGCCTTGATGTCTACTACACAACCTTCTTCTTGTAGGCGTTGTTGGGCCTCCAAGTGGAGAGGTTTGTAGGGCAGTAGCAAATTTCCCTCAAGTGGATGACCAAGCAAGCACGCAACCAAATAACAAAGAGTCTCTTGTGTCCCCAACACACCCAATACAATGGTAAATTGTATAGGTGCACTAGTTCGGCGAAGAGATGGTGATACAAGTGCAATATGGATGGTAGATATAGGTTTTGTAATCTGAAAATATAAAAACAGCAAGGTAACAAATGGTAAAAGTGGCGTAAATGGTATTGCAATGCTAGGAAACAAGGCCTAGGGTTCATACTTTCACTAGTGCAAGTTCTCTCAACAATAATAACATAATTGGATCATATAATAGTCCCTCAACATGCAACAAGAGTCACTCCAAAGTCACTAATAGCGGTGAACAAGCGAAGAGATTATTGTAGAATGCAGAAACCACCCCAAGTTATTCTTTCCGATCAATCCATTGGGCTATTCCTATAAGTGTCACAAACAACCCTAAAGTTAGTAGTAAAATAACACCTTAAGACACACATCAACCAAAACCCTAATGTCACCTAGATACTCCAATGTCACGTCAAGTATCCGTGGGTATGATTATACGATATGCATCACACAATCTCAGATTCATCTATTCAACCAACACATAGAACCTCAAAGAGTGCCCCAAAGTTTCTACCGGAGAGTCAAAGCAGCGTGTGCCAACCCCTATGCATAGGTTCATGGCGGAACCCGATATGTTGATCACCAAAACATACATCAAGTGGATCAATAGAATACCCCATTGTCTACACGTATCCCATAAGACATACATCAAGTGTTCTCAAATCCTTAAAGACTCAATACGATAAGAGAACTTCAAAGGAAAACTCAATCCATTACAAGAGAGTAAAGGGGAGAAACATCATAAGATCCAACTATAATAGCAAGCTCGCAATACATCAAGATCGTATCATCTCAAGAACACGAGAGATCAAACACATAGCTCTTGGTACATACTCTCAGCCCAGGGTGAACTACTCCCTCCTCATCATGGAAGCCGGGATGATGAAGATGGCCACGGTGAGGTTCCCCCCTCGTGAGTGCAAACAGGGTCCCGATTGGTTTTGGTGGCTCTGAGAGGCTTGCGGCGGCGGAACTCCGATCTATTACATTCCCCGATGGTTTTAGGGTATATGGAGATATATAGGCGAAAGAAGTCGGTAAGAGAGCCACGGTGGAGGAGTGCGCAGGGTGGTGGTCCGCCCTTACCTCGTGCTCTCCTCGTTGATCCGTGGCGTGCACTCCAAGTCTCGTGTTGCTTTCTTTCCAAAGTAACTTTTCGAAGGTTTCATTCCGTTTGGACTCCGTTTGATATTCCTTTCTCTGAAACAACTTTGAAACAAGGGAAAAAAAACAGAAAGCGCCTTGGGCTCTGGGCCAATAGGTTAGTCCCAAAAAATAATATAAAAGTGCATAGTAAATCCCATTAAACATCCAAGATGGATAATATAATAGCATGAATACTTCATAAATTATAGATACGTTGGAGATGTATCAATAAGTCATGAAAAGCAGTAACAATGAAAGCTATAACGATCATAATGCTAAGCTAACGAATGGGTCTTGTCCATCACATCATTCTCCTAATGATATGATCCCGTTCATCAAATGACAACACATGTCTATGGTTAGGAAACATAACCATCTTTGACAAACGAGCTTGTCAAGTAGAGGCATACTAGGGACACTTTGTTTTGTCTATGTATTCACACATGTACTAAGTTTTCGGTTAATACAGTTCTAGCATGAATAATAAACATTTATCATGAAATAAGGAAATAAATAATAACTTTATTATTGCCTCTAGGACATATTTCCTTCACTTGGTTAGATCAAAGCAAGCCATGGAGTACACGGGATTGTTTGTGCTGCTGCTTTAATGAGGTTTCTTTTCCACCTTTTGACATGAGTTTTCCTTCCATCCTTGGATATTTTTCCACACCTCTATTTTACATACTCAAAGTTATTGCTTTGGCCTTGCCCACATAGGATGGAGCAAGATATTTTGGGGATAGACCTTGCAAGGTAACATGCAAAATACTTCTCATTTCTTCCTTCTACACTTACCTTGTGTTTGCCTTGAACAATATCGATGATTTATCTTTATTAATCACTTGGCCCAAGCAGCTTCATAAAGATTTAGAATTCTACTAATTTCCCAAGAACTTTCACCGCTGGCCTCCAATAGAAGTAATGAATCATCTGCAAAAGAACAGATGAAAGCACACTAGGGCTCCCCATACATACCTTGATTCCTTTTAGTGATCCCCTCATCTCAGCTTCATATAACATAGAGGAGAACCCTTGGCACAAATGAGAAACAAATATAGGAAAGTGGATCTCCTTGGTGCAGTCCTCTTTGGGGTGTAATCATACGGTTGTATCTTGGTTCACCTTGATTTGGTACTTGACAGTTGACACACACTTCATTATCAGTCTAATCCAATTCTATCAAAGCCCAATCTTTTCGTCATATATTCTAAGAATTTCCATTCAGCATGGTCGTAGGCTTTGCTCATGTCCAGTTTGATAGCCGCATAACCCACGGAACCTTCTTCTTCTTCTTCTTTGTAGAAAGCGTGTTATTTCATATGCCAATAGAATATTATCGGCGTGTTCTTTTAGTTTTTCTTAACATAGTACATACATAGACAACGCTGGTACATCTGAACATACACTCACCCTATTCCTATGAACACACCTGCACATCTTCTTCCTATGAGCACCCCGGAGACAGGCGATTTTAGTTCATTCATCTAAATAAGATTTGTTGCATCTTAATTAGGAACTGTCACACTTTTATTGTCTATGATATGCTCTTAATAAGAGAGGTGTGTGTGGCATCTTATTTAAAATGAGGCGTTGACCCTCCCCGAAAAATGGTTTAATACTCATGATTTCGATGAGGTCTCATTATTTCACACTTCCCTTGTATCTTAATTGTACCATAACACAAAAATAATTATAAAGAAAACCTAAGTTGTCGCTTCTCTTCACATAGTTGGGGTTAACTTAATAGTACATTTAAAACACACATATCAATGTCATCTATTTATAGAGACAAAAAAAGTTTATCCAGAAACTAGGATCATAAACAATCAACATCAATAAGATGTATAATAAAGCCATCTCCAAATGCTAGTGGAATAAGTTCAATAGATTTGACTTTAGACTCCTCTTCGTAACGTGCATGGTGCCGTAAGAGACTTATGAGACCACTCTCACTGCCACCACGACACCGTCTGCCCCATGCAACTCTCCATAAAGGAGGAGGCGGCATGACATGCACATTACGTAAATCTCCAACCAACTTTTGGTGGATTTCGTCCATAGGTTTTGGGGTTAGAATTTTTTTTTGAGGGTTAGGGTTTTAGTGATTGGGATTTTCTTAGGGATTTCATCAATTACTAATTCATCTCCTTCTAATTGTTTAACTAGGCCTAACACAGTTCTAATTGCGACATAAAAAAGATTAAGGTCAAAGCTTGATGACATTAGCTGAAACTTTAACATGATTAAGTATCATTTGCCCTAACATATTAGTTAGAGCTGCCCAATAAACTCGACGAAAGCTAGTACTCCCTTCGTCTCAAATTAGTTGTCTTAGATTTTTCTAGATAGGGATGTCTTAAGGTAAAATGTGTAATCAGATACATCCATATGTAGATAAATCAATTTTTTTTGAGGCATATGTAGACAAATTTAAGAAAACTAATTCGGGACTGAGGTATCTTAACACACAATCATAAGGTGCTAACAGCAAAACATTATAATTAATTTAATCATGATCTGCTAGCACTGATCCGTAAGAAATTAAACCATGGCATTAGTTATTAAGATCAAACATGGTCTAATTAGAGATGTAAACGGAGATCAATTCATGATACCACCAATATTGATTAGAATCATTAGGGCCAACACCATTGTTATACTAATTAACATTGGTAGAGTATCATTTCTCCAAGATCCTCCCCGGCCGCGGGCACCGCTTGGAGTATCAGACGCACGCGTGGGTGCGCTGGCGGTGCAAGCGGAAGGTCGATCATGGT
The DNA here is from genome assembly GCA_021605205.1 of Aegilops longissima. Taxonomy (NCBI): domain Eukaryota; kingdom Viridiplantae; phylum Streptophyta; class Magnoliopsida; order Poales; family Poaceae; genus Aegilops; species Aegilops longissima. Next base: position 14,357 of record JAHIAM010005317.1, read on the forward strand.
CGCTCACATCGCCAGCCAAGTTTGCGGCCACCTGCTCGTCCCTGTCCCGTCCTCAACCGCGAGAAAGAAGTTTCATGTCCAACATCAACGCGTACGTACACTACACGCCACGGCAGAGCATCCGTCCATGCCTCGCCGCCGGCCGTCGCGCCCTACTGCCACCAGAGGAGAGAGCAGAAGGAAATGCAGCCTCAAGATCGTCGTCGTCGATCTCTAAACCGCCGCCACCGCCGAAGTCCAGGGCGAGAAGGGAGGAAATATCGGGCGTAGGCGTTGTGTTTGGGTTGGGTTGGGTGGGGAAAAAACGTTTCGCGGGTGGCAGCTAGGCCAGCGACGCGCACGGGTGCATGGTTTGCGTCGCCCTCTCTCATCCGGCATATTTCACGGCCGGAATGAATATTTCTGCGTGGATTTATCGGGCCGTTTATTCCGGTTGGACCCGGCACCCATGCATGGTTGATATAGCAGGAATCAGATCTGCCGCACTCTAGCTCCATCCCCAGTCAAAACCCAACCATTTCACCGATTTTCCCTCTCCGCCATCCTCTCCTCAGCGAACGCGCGCGCCGCATAAACTCTCTCCGATCAATCGCACGCCACCCTTCCTTGTACCCTAGAGCTGCTCCAGCAGCACCAGTCCTCCGCCGACGCCGGCCTCCTCCTCCTCCTCACGCCCTTCCCTTCCCTGCCGTCTCTCCTCTCCCGTTGATCGGCCGGTGCGCAATCAATCAATCTCTTGCACGTTTCGATCGGTCGGTATCGGAGGTACGAAGGTTCAGCCATTGTCGAGTGATCCGTGGTGATTACTTATTGGTTTCTAGGGGCTCATGGTTGGTTACGTAGGGCGCTCCGATCCGATCCATGTCCAGGCGGTGGCAATGGAGCCCGCGGAGCTAGCCAAGATCATCTTCTCCCGGGTGCAGGAGGTGGAGCCGGACAACGTGAGCAAGATCGTCGGCTGCATCCTGCTGCGGGAGCCCGACGAGGATGAGCTGGTGCACCTCGCCTACGCCACCGACGCCGCGCTGCTGGCAACACCATCTACGAGGCCAAGGGCACGCTCGCCGCCATCTACGCCCGCTTCTCCGCCTCCCCGTCCACCACTACCACCAGCCCAACGGCGTCGGCTACCAGCAGGTCTGCTCCCACCCGCCGGCCTCCGCCATTTCTCCCCGCCGTCCAGTACTGGCCGCCGGACTCCCCGCCGCCGGCGGAGAAGATACGCCTTCGTCGACGCCGCCGCAGCCGAACCCCACTACGGGCTGCGTGGCGGCCGGCACGGTGCGCTCGGCGACGGCGCCCTGGGCGGCGGCGGCGGCGGATACTACGCCGCCGCGGGCTTTCCTCCGGCGACCGGCAGGCGGTCTAACGGGGTGTCCTCGAGACGGCCCTGCCACTACTTCTTCAAGGGCATCTGCAGAACGGGCAGAACTGCCACTACTCGCACCACCAGGTCTACACGGACGGGTTCGCCGTCGACCACCACATCCACGGGGCGCCACGCCAGGGTCGCTGGAGAGCCTGGAGATAGAGATCACGGAGCTGCTCCACTCGCGGCGCAGGCGGCCGGTGTCCATCGCGTCGCTGCCCACGCTCTACGGCGAGAAGTACGGCAAGGGCCTCCAGGCCGACGGGTACCTGACCGAGAGCCAGCGGCACGGCAAGGCCGGCTTCAGCCTCACCAAGCTGCTCTCCCGCCTCAACAAGATCAGGGTGATCGAAAGGTGAGTCGGATTTTGGACGTGGACGTACGTACGCGCATGATCATTATTCATTATGTTTGTTGTTGGAACTTGGAAATGTTGTACGTAGGCCACACGGGCAGCACTCGGTGGTTCTCGCCGAGGACGCCGCCAAGTACTCGGATTGCCGGAGCGATAGGGGCGGGGAGATTCCGGCCAGCTCGCATCAGATATACCTGACGTTTCCTTCCGACAGCAACTTCACCGAGGACGACGTCGCCAATTATTTCGGGTAATCGTTCGTTCATTCTCCTATCGATGGATATGCTAGAAATGCTTATGCGTTAAGTTGTTGATTTGTGCGGCGGCCAGGCAGTACGGCCCTGTGCGTGACGTTCGGATCCCGTGCCAAGACCAGCGAATGTTCGGGTTCGTGAGCTTCCAGAACCCGGAGACTGTGACGGCCCTTCTCATGCGGCGCAACCCGCATTTCATCTGCGGGTCACGGGTCCTCGCCAAAGCCTACAGAGAAAACCAAATGCATCAATGAGAGGTAAGATAGACAGTACATAGTACTCTTCATCCTGGCTATCTTTTTTACACAACAAAAGAAGCATTCATACAACTTAGTAATTTATCTGTGCGGTGTGGACAGGACCAACAACAAGTCGACGACGCATTGCTACCCTCCACGCTGGATCGAGACCGATCCAGAGTTCTATCCAGGTACTACTACTGCAAATAACGATGCAGTTTTAACACCGGCCGGATCAAAATTTGTTAGCTAACAGTACCAGATGAATCAATCTGTTGGAGCAGACCAGTATGATTCTCCAAGGCTGGAGAGGAGGCAACTGGCGCGCGACAGGCAGCAGCTGCTGGAGCTCGAGAGGAGGCACCTGGCCGGGCTCCGGGTGGTAGAGCCGCAGTGCGCCGCCTACTTCGATTGCAGCATCAGGGGACGTCGCTCCTTCAGCTCCCACTCCCAGTCCCAATCCCAATCCCAATCCGCAGGTTGGTTGCTGCAGCTGCTGCCAACTCCCAAGTCTTTTCTCTCCGTTTCTTATCTTTCTGATGATCATGTTTCGTCTTCAGGTTCCAAGGAAGTGGGACGGGCGATGGATCCCCTCTCAACGGCTGATCAACTTGATGACATCGTCTCAACCAGCCAGAGCCAGGCCCCTCCCATACAGGCAAACAACAACTACGATGACCAAGAGAGGTACTACTACTCACTAGTTTCTCAAGTGTGTGTGTGTGTGTGTGTGTGTGTGTGTGTGTATGTGAGAATACTTATTTGCATTGCCATTACCTGGTGTTCATCGAGCCAGTTCGTCCTTGTTCATCCTATGACTCGGTTTTATTATCGCAGTAACCAGATCGAACTCCTCCCGGAGAGCCCATTACGCATCGTCGGCGCCTACCGGAAGCGGCATATGAACAGGCAGGCAAAGAAAAAAACACGAACTACCACTCTGGACCTTGGGTTGGTATCTATGTTCAGGTCCCAGCGATGGATGACAGACAGACAGCCATTGTAGCACACACAGGAATCAACAAAGCAACCGTTTGTTTTTCTGTAGATAGAGGCGGACATAATGCAGAGGAGACACAGGACACAGTTTGAAAAGAACGAAAAAAAGGTGACACGTGAAAGAGTGAGATCTTTTCATACTTTACTAGCACATTCAAAATGGTGAGGACAGTTGCAGGATAGACACAGATACAAATGTAGTCTGACCACAATGAATAGTCATATCTGAAATAGCTGTCCTGAAATAAGACAGGAGATGATACAGGTTATCTTAGTGTTTTGTCATCATTTTGAAAGGGCATGAAAATAAACAGGAACATTAGCTAGCATGTGGTGTTACTTCTGTAATAAATACAAACACAGGTGATCTGTTCAGCTTTATATGTTACAGTACTATTGATACTTACAACACTCCTTTTTTGTATCATGCTTTGGTTATATATATATTGTTTTTTCAAAGAAAGAAAGAAAGTTATTTTGTTTACAATGCACAATGATCTACAGCTGTTCAATATCACAAATGACATATGACTGCCGTCTGTGTATAATGTATAGGCAGCTGTGCATATAACTGGACCTAAAATTAAGTAAAATAGCAAACATAGAACAAACCATAACTGACCGTTGGCTTCAATCATCTCGTGCAGTATGCAACCGATTCTTGCAATTGCAAGAAAACTAAATATTATCCAAGTCAACCAAGAAGTTCCAGACAATGCCACATATTCATGTCAATCCAATTTGGACTGAACAAACCAACCGAGACAGTCATTGGATCTCGTCTGACCTTTACAAGGCAACTGGGCATTCTCCAACTAGGTTACTCGAAACACCACCTTGTATATTACTTGCCATCATGTCAACCACTGCAACCAAGCTAGTCCTTGAATAGTTTTCCCCTATTCTGATAAGAAAACTGACATTCTCCAACTAGAGAAGAAGCCTACATCATGTCAATCAGTCATATTGGACTGAACAAAAGCAACCAAGTTAGTCCTTGCACACTTCTTGCTTAGGTTCTTGCCGATTCTTACGAAACAGAAAGACATTCCTCGCCCATGCTGTTCAGAACACCACCGCATAACCATCACGTCGGTCGAATTTGGACTGAACAGAAGCAACTGAGTTAGTTATTTGAATATTTCTAGCCAACCCATGCAAGAAAACCAAACATTGTCAACTAAAAGCCTTACATCATGTCAGTGTAATTGGGATGGACACAAGCAATCGAGTCGGTCCCTAATTTTGAGCGAGCACCTTGAGCTATATTGTCGACTGTCTTGGCACTCACAAGGACTCAACAGCAAGAGCCCTGGATCAGCAGTTGCTGCAGCAGGTGCATGAGGTTTGCACCGTGGGCACATGCACAGGTCCTTGTCGCTCAATCTGACGGTGCTATCATCATCATGCCGGAGGCAGCTCTGCAGTTATTAATAGCAGCACACGTTAGCTTGTAAGGTTGTAGCTGAGCATACATATGAATGCATTCCTCAAAAAATACCTATGACTGCAAGCTTAGCGAAGTATATACAAATATAAATTGGACTGGTTGAAAAATAAGGCAACGTGCCAGAAGCCACATAACACCATGAAGTGCAGCAGCCAGTGCCACAAGTGTCCAGAATAGCCCCAGGAGGTGAGGGAAGAACCATGCGTACATGGATAAACAGAAGAGGAGCGCTGAACCCATCATTGCAAGACGACTCAAGTGTTGAGCTGCTCGCTGCTCAAAGATGCTTTGGCCATACAAAGTCATCATTGATCCCCCATTAACACACAACCAAGCAATTGCGCTGCCTCCTCCTACCCAAGCTGCGACTTTGGCGGACATGACACTCTCCACCTTCATGGTGGTTGTTGACGTATAATGTGCTGCCTAGTCTCTTCCATCAGATCGGTCTTTTGGCTGCATTGGCTAGAGCATGCACTTCTACAGTGGTGAATAGTGCAATAGTGGTGCTCAACGTTAAACCAAAGATAAATGCCCTCTGATCAACAATCTTCGCCTGAAAAAATTAGTCAAAGTTAATTTTTCAGACAAAAGGCACCACATGCCAACAGGTCATACAGAAGGGTCAAATAGCGTAAGGAGCAAGAAGATAAACAAGTTCACAGGCAATACAAACATGTTGCACCAGCAGACACAGGCGTGAAAGATCAGCTAAACACACACACAAAAACTAGCAACGCCGAACTGATCTGGAAGAGGCTACATCCCTATAGCCCTGTCCATCTATGGAGCAGCCAAACTTGATGAAAGTTATTCACATTACATTGCAAGATTCAGAGTACTCCAAGATTCAACATGATTCAAGCTATAGAATAGGGAGGCATCTGCCGCAATCATACCTGACGTTTAACCTCTTGTCGATGCAGAGGAGAACCGGCACCGTGGTGAGGCCTGCCACTTCGCCCGCGAATTGGGCAGCGGCCGCGGCGAAGGTGTCGGCGTTGAGCGGGTTCAGCGTCCGCGACGGCGTGCGCGCCGCGGCCAATGCCGGCGTCGGAATCGTTGCTGGTGTTGGGCTCTTCGTGGCCCTGAAACAGCGGAGGGCAAGGTGGCCGAACCTGCTGCTACTGGCGAGACGCCGGTCAGCCACCGCTTCGTGGTCGTCGTCGGCGGCGCGGCCGTGTGCATCTCCGGCACTAAAGGCAGCGGACGAGGAGATGGGCGAAGGGGTGTTCTCCGCGCTGGGTCTGCGCGACCGCGCCGACTCCGACTCCGACCTGTCGATCAGAGGAGACTCCATTCTCGCCCAGTGAAGGAGACGGCCGGTGTGTCACATTCTGTTTTGGGAGATGGGGTGCGACTTGTGAGACGTGTGAAACAAATGAGAACTACTCGTATTTTTTAGATAGAAATTGGGAAGTACTCAAAATGTTTAAATCGAGTAAAGTCTATTTTAAACCTTGAATTCATCGCCTAGCTTGAAATCGAACCCTCTGTAAAATCGGTACCCTATACTCATTGATGCGGTCAATCTCGATCTTAGACCCGTATGGACTGGTTTGACACAGTGGAAAGTAACAACCCCAGCCAGGATCCTACTTTACTCTCTGACTATATGGGCCCATATGTAATATTTACCTTCTCTCCTACAATTTCTCGTCTCACTCCCAACTACTGCGGCATGCCGTTCGTGGGAGCTCGGCGGTTAACAAGCGATGAGGAAAGTCGGAGGTAGCGCACAGGAAAGAAAGCGAGAGGCATGACCGCATGTCGGTGATCGTGCTCTCCCGACAGAGCAACCGCCTACTAGCGAAGTGGAGGAGGAAATCGATGGAGAGTGGATGAATGTAGCTCGAGGGGCGAGGAAGGCGAGTCGCGAGCGAGCTCTGAGGGGTGGTCGAGAAGCGAGCTTGGAGGCATGGTGACACTGTAGGGAGTGCAAGTGTTTTGACAGAATGATGGTGCTATGGGAGGTCCTTCTGCGGTATTACAGCAAGCGCGCCGAGAGACCAGTAAGGTGTCAAGGTTTCACTTTCGCGCTTCGTGAGCGGGCGGCGGCCGATGTCTCGTCGGGTCCCGGTAGCTGTGTGGCGTCGGGGTCGCTTTGTCTAGTCCCGGCCTCCCGGGAGCCTGCGACAATGTCGAACAACGTTGGCGGGGCGTTTGGCATGTCCGGCGGCTCGTCTTGGCTTCGACCATCGCAACAAAATTCGTGTTTGACCCTTTCACGAAACTTAATCGAGATCGACCCTAATTTGTAAAAATTTGGGATCGACCCTTTTACCGCCGAAGTCCATGGGTAGGGTCTAACAGACCTACCGCCCGGGACTTACGATGGTAAAACACCTCTATCGCCAAACATCTTGACGGTAGGCTGTACAACCTTGCGCCAAGTTGCCCGGTGGTAGGTGCGAGCATGCCGTGTTTCATACTTAGCAATTTTCTCGGTGGGATGTACAACCCTACCGCCAAGGTTCTGGCGGTAGGCTGTTACCCCTACCGTCATAGTTCTGGCGGTAGCAAAAGGTCGAGATCGAAATTTTATAAACTAGAGTCGGATCTCGATTAAGTATCGGAAAAAGGTCAAAACACGAAATTTAGCTGCCATTCGCTGCATGCCAAGCGTGAGAAGCTCCCACAGACGGCTGAGGGCGAGACAGCGGCGGCCGTGTGCTACAGTGGCTAATGTGCTAGCTCGGTTTCATGTAGGGAAGCGTTTGCGCCCAGCGGACAGGTGAAGCTTGGCTGGTCACGGCGTGGCGTCTGCTATTGCTTGTGATCTACTGGCCGGTTTTATGCCACGTCCCTCGCATATCACCTTCCTCCCCCGCGTCCATCCTGGGCCCGCAAACACAGAGCATTTCTTATCCTTTGCAGCCTCTTCTTTATCTCTTCTTTCCCCCAAATCAGAACAGCTATACTGGCGGCGTCTGCGGTGTCACTTGCACTTGCCCCGCGCTGCTCCGGCAAGTGGCCGCCTCCGCCCACCCCCGCGCTACTCCGACGAGCTTCGACCTCCTCTTGTGTTGAGTACTACAACCCATGGAACCGTGCTTTAATGGCGGCAGACGGGAGGGAAGCTGAAAGTGCAACTATCCTAGGTGGTTTTGGTAATTCATAACAACATATAGCTCATTGAGCTAATGCTATCCCAAGACAAATATTTCAGGAAAGCTCAATGAATGGCATCATGGATGATGAAAGTGGATCCCTCAAAATATTAAGGACAAAGATTGGCTCAAGCTCAAAAGCTCAAGACTCTACATTTTTACATTTAGTGATCAAAGATCACATTGAGTCTATAGGAAAAGCCAATACTATCAAGGAGGGATGAGGTGTTTCTTAATGAGCCTCTTGCTTCAAGTGCTTAGTGTTGGAGTAGCGTAGTAATTTCAAAAATTTTCCTCTGAACCACATAAGACCATGGTGATGGCATAGCAGAGAGAGGGAAGAGTGTCCAGTCCATATAACGCATGGATGGTTTTGCATGATAACCCCCATCGTTGCTTGAATCATTAAAAAAAAAAATAAGTCAGGGAGGATAATTCCCCCCCGGCCCAACCCTGCCATTCCCTCAGCTCCCTTGGCCCATCTTTCCCCACTGCACTGGCCGGCCCACCATTCCAGCCAGCCGCCCCCACTAGAACCCGTCAGCTGCAAAACCCTAACCCTTCCCGCTCGCTCCGCCTCTCTCCCACGTCGCCCCCTCCCAGACCAGTCTGGATCGGGAGGAGGCAGGCTCCAACCCTCCCATCGTGCCCCCGCCATGCGCCGTTCCATGACCCCCGCCTCGCTCCTCCTCCTCTTCCACGGCCCAGGAACCCCTCCCCTCCCTCCAGGCCTCCCACAGGCGAGCGAGCCATTGACCATGTCCGGCTCGGCCTCGGCGCCCGGCGCTCCGCCCGGACTGCTCCCGCGCCGCTCGTCCCGGCGCCCTCCTCGCCCTCCTCCACCTTGGTGCCCAGACCACGATACCCCATGGCTCGACCTCCTCTCCCCTCCTCTCGTCGTCCGGCTCGTGGTCTGCCCATGGCAGACATTCCCCTCCGGTCCCCTTGGTCCCCTCCGACCCCTGCAAGCTGAGCTCCAGCGCAGCCCCTCCCCGTTTCCCTCTCCCGGCGGATCCGGCCCGTAGCCTCGTCGGCTCGGCTCGCCCAGGCTCACCGTCGCCCAGACTCCCCCTTCCTCCTTCCCCTCGTCGTGGCCTTCTTGCCGTCAGCAGCCCTCCAGCCCCGCCTCCCTCACACCGTTCGGCGCCCCCGCCCGCCCGCAGAACCCAGATCCCCCACCGGACCCGGGCCTTTGGCCTCCGTCGCCCTCCTCACCGTCGCTCGCCAGCCGTGGCGCCGTGCCAGCCGCCCGGCCCGGCCCAGCCCGGATCCCCCATGCGCATGCACGGCCAAGCAGGGCAGGTCGTGCCGAATCGAGGCGAACACCACTACCCCCACCCAGGCGCCCAGCATGGTTAGGCCACGTACTTGCAGTGACTGAAGCCCCACCCCCAAAAACAAAAACGTTTAAAGAAATGTTTTAATTAAACAGAATCAAAAAAATGATTTAAAATGAATTAAAAAGTAATTAAACTAATTAACTAATTAATTAATTAATTAATTAATTGGGTAATTAATTAAACTAATTAATTACGGATTAGTTAAACCTAATCATTAGTTAAATTAATTGGGTAATTAATTAAACTAATTAATTCTGCATTAATTAACACTAATTATTAATTAACAATTAACCTAATTAACTAAGGTTAATTAATCTGATTAGGTTAATTAAGCTATTAGTGTATGACATGTGGGACCCACTGCGGGGTTGACTTAGTCAACCACATTGGTGATAGCGTCGGCATGACCTCATCTTGATGTCATAAATGCTTTGAAATTAATTAATTAATTAAAATTCGAAATTAATAAAACCTTTTATAATTCATAACTTTTAATCGTAGCGGATTAAAATATTTTCAACATGAAAGTTGCTTTCCGAGCGGCGAGGCGATTAGGATCGCGATCCGTTCGTCCACGCCGCGTCTCTAACCTATCGAACCTGCAAACTTTCTCCTCCGGCTCATCATGTATGGGCGTCCGGAACAGGGATAACTAGGATGCTTTCCCCCTAAACCGGTACCCTCTTACCCACGTTAGAACACGCCTAGCATGCAACTTCTTGGCATGTCATGCATCGTTATGCATACATTATCGTGTATTCATTGTTTCTTCCCCTCTTCTCTTGGTGAACTACGAGACCAAGCCAGCTGGCGGTAGCGATTCGACTCTGATCTTGTGATCACTCTCTCTTGCCCGAGCAACGGGCAAGCCCCCCTTTTGATCATCCGATATTGCCCATTCCTTTCTCTTATTGCTTGCACTAGATTTTTACTCTTTATTATTATTGCTCTATTACATTGCATAGCTTTGTTTATTGTAACTGCTTTGTTACCTACACCTTATCCTAAACTGCTTAGTATAGGTTGGTTAGAGACCCATCGGTGACCCCACCTTGTCCTTGTTGCCCTAGCTTCATCATTGAAGACCGATCAGCGGGATCGAAGACCAGGCCCGACACCGCATCACTTCCCTTAGTTGCTCGACACTACTAGGTTACTATCGAGTCTGGGGTGAAACCTCTGGCACCTCGATATTAACCACCTTAGTATAGTTATCGGTTGTGGTCATCGAGGTGATTTCCTCTTTAACCACTTCCGATCGACTACGTAGTCACAACCCCTCAAGTGTGGACCTCGGGGTGAATCCTCTTATGTTCACCTTGATGACTACATTGAGTGGAATACAGGGGTGATTCTCGTGTTTTCCTTGATGTTTGGACTCCACGATTACTTGGACTTTACCACTTGTTACTTGGAAGGCGAATTGACCACGAGGGGTACCTGGCGTGTAGTGCAGTGATGTGGAGGCGGGTTGACTGGAGGTGCCGCGAGATACTTACAGGCGTGGCGGGCATTCCTAGCCCTTGCCACAAGTCCTCGAGGCAGAACAGACGGGTCACATCTTTCGTGAGTTCGCTTGTTACCGCAGCGTTCCTAACCCACTACGATTTGGATATTTGATCGAGGGGCCTCGGCCTGATAGCACTAACCATCCGTGGGCTAAGTATGGGCGTTCGCGCGTCGTATACATCAGATAGAAGCTTATTAGGCGTCAGCGTCGGAGGCCTAGCAGCGGATTGGGCTGGAGCGCTGTTAGGCTAGGTCACGCTTCGGCCGCCCTACATAGCGTCTGGAGAGTTCAGGGGAGATGGCCCATGACCCACAGGGGCATATGGGTTTAGTCCGGCGTCTTGGCCTCTCTATTAAGCCTAGGTCGGGTTGCTTGGTATTGTTTGACCGAGGCGGGCATGACCACGAAAAGTGTGTCCGGCGGAGTTAAGCGGCGTGGTGGGTAAGTTGGTGCACCCTGCGGTGAAAACATCTATCGATAGCTTTGTCCTCTGATAGCGGACACTTGGAGTTGTATCCCGATCGATACAACTAGAACTGGATACTTGAGATGAAACATGGATATGAGCAATGGATTGCGATGAGAATTGGATTGTGATGATAAGCTGGATAGTATGGCTCAGGTTTCTTTCTCGAGGGGAGAGAGAAGGATCTCGGCGAGGTTGATAACACTCTTGCTACTTTAAGTTATGTTACTCTACTCCCTCTTGTTTCTTTGCAAGATGGTGGATTCGGAAGATGCTAGTCTTCGTTAGGACTAAGCCTTCTCTCTATTACGGCATTCTGAGTTCAGTCCATGATATGGCCTTTACACTTATATCCTTGCATATGTAGTGTAGCTCCTTGCTTGCGAGTACTTTGGATGAGTACTCACGGTTGCCTTGTTCCCCCTTTTTCCCTATCTCTATTCGATTCTTTGCAATCGGCGATGGAGCCAGGATCGAGCGCCACCGCCTACGGCGACTACTACTCGGGCGCCTACTACTACGTGCAGCCCCGGCGGCGACCGAAGTGACCTAGGAGGATCCCGAGCGGAGGCCTGTCCTCTTCGATCATATCCCGGTTTGTGCTAGCCATCTTATGGCACCTTGTTTAACTTATATACGTACTCGAGATATTGTTGCTTCGTGACTTCGTCTATGATCGAGCACTTGTATTCGAGCCCTCGAGGCCCCGGCTTGTATTATGATGCTTGTATGACTTATTTTATTTGTAGAGTTGTGTTGTGATATCTTCCGTGAGTCCTTGATCTTGATCGTACACATTTGCGTGCATGATTAGTGTCGCGATTGAATCGAGCGTCGCAAGATGAATATCGAGCCCATTGCTGTAGGAATCCCCTTCCACACTCCTTGGCGAAGTCGAGTCTAGACATTGCCAAAACTTTTACTAACTTGGCTGTGCCTTACGAATTACGTCGCCATCGGGTGGTATTAGGATCTTTTACTCCTCGACCTTTACTCAGGGGCTCTGAACTCTCTTCTACTCGGGTTAAACAATTTTACTAACTATCACTAGGATCCGTGACGCTTTCACCGAAGATGGATATAGCCTTAGTTGTTTTGGAATTGTATTTGAACAATTTCCACCTGTCATTGACTCCTTGAAGCGTTTTTGTTTTCAGATGGAACCCACGAGGCGGTAAATGCGCGCCACCAGCGGCCATTGGTGCCTCGGGATCACTGCGGTGCTAGCAGAGATGATGACCTATCGGGTTATCGTGGCACCCGAGTACACGTCTATGAAGTACGGGACTACAACGGGGAGCGATGCAGCGCCATCGTCCACCTCTACTCTCGGGAGTATGAGTCCACTCTTGTCTTGCACACACGCATGGTGTTGGAGTGACCATCGATATGGCAGTCCACGATGCTTGCTTATCTTTGCTGGCGACCGTCTTCGTGCGAGTGTCGAGAGTTGGACACCTCCCCTTGAGGCACATTGCTATCGCGTCGATGTTGGTGAGGAGGGTTACTACTGCTGCTGCCTACACCAGCTTGTCGCGAGCCTTTCCACCATCGAACTTTGTTACGCATCTCGATGGGCTGGATCGAGCTAACAGAGCTCTTCATACGCAGGTTGTACATCACCCGTCGGCACCTCTACCGTGCTCGGCGTGATGCACCCTTTGTCCGTTCCGGAGCTGCGCGCGTTCTGCGATCTACCCTTGGACCCGTGATGCCCGGGGAGTTGGTTGGCGGGCGTGGGAGGCTACTCTCCCGCGCAGCCCTTTCACGCCACTGGATGTCGGTTCAGCACGAGTATCCGCGGCCCTCGGTCAGCGGCGTGGAGGACTATCCTTTGCCGCTTTCTGACTTTCGGGCTACACCTACCTCCATGATACAGCGTGGGGTGATGTGAACTTGCTTGTTAGTGTTTGATGTATTACGCCCATGAGAACTGCGTTACGCGCCTATGTTGTAGTAGTCTATGTCTTTGGACTCTATATATCGAACTCTATGCATGATTCCTTTTGTAAGATATGCCAACTACTATATGTAGTTCCCATCATCTGCTTTCATTATCGTGTTTCATCATGAATGATTCTTGTCTCTTGCTTATCTTCTCAAATCTTTGAGCGACCCTGTTATTTAATAGCGGGATGGTTAGGCCACGACGAATTCGTGGTCGTGGTACCAACCTTCCACCACCGCTTTGAGTACATGGCTGGTATGATCCAACAGCTCGAGATGAATCGCAGATTCATGGAGAACATGATGGCTCAGTTCCTCGCCCCAATATGAACCAGCACCCAAGCGGAACAACTGCTGAGGAATTCATCGCTGAACCCCAGGCGTGTACTGCAGCTCAACTCAGCCCTTTGGATGCGATGGCAGCTCGTGACATCACCTATGAGATGGAGTGCGCTAATGTACCCCACCTGACTATGTCACCTTTGCTTCCTTCTTCACGAAGGGACCCTTGACTCAATGGTGGGACAGCCACCGTCGTACTCTGCCGGTTGGGACACTCATCACACAGCAGACTTCCGGAGCTGCCTTCGCGCCCTTCATTCCTCAAGGGGTCATGGACGGAAGAAAGCGTGAGTTCATAATCTCACCCAAGGCAACAAAGGCTGTTGAAGCCTATCGGCGAGAGTTCTTGGACTTGTCTCGCTATCTTTGAAGAGGATATTGCAAGCGATACCTTGAGACAAGAGAAGTTCCGTGGCGGACTTCAAGCGACATCAAGCTTCGCACTTCTAGTGCCGACTTTGCTGATTTACATACCTTGGTGAACAAAGCTATCAATGTCGAAACTAGTGCAAGAATACAGAGCTCTAACGGCGTATGGCCGTGACACGGCTCATCTTAGGCCCGTCCTCATGAGCGCAAGATATGGATTCCCAATAGCATGTACCAATGCCAATGCATACCTTCAGCAGAACTATACTACCAAATGCGCCTACAACTAAGCAGCCGAAGCTTCAGACTCATACCACCCCATGCTCTGTTCCTCCCAATAATGGCTTATGCTTGAGTGCGGACAGCCCGGGGTGTAGTCCTAGGGTGCAACAGAGCCAGAATCGGTGCGCCCTTCCAGCGGTGCCGTGGAAACAACGAACAGCAACAACAGCTGCAAGTCTTATGGGAAAGCTCAGGCCAACCACGTTGAACTGAATGAAGCTCAAGACCAGCACTGCTCTTGTGATGGGTACCCTTCTCGTAAATTCATTACACATCATGTTTTATTAGATTCGGGAGCATCACATTCATTCATATGCGAAGATTTTGCATTCATGCATGGCCTTAAGCGAAGACATGAATGCTTCACTAATTAGTACACACCCAGCGGAATGATGTCGGACTTCCATGATTTACAGCAGCGTCCCGTTGAAATCGAAGGAATGGAATTCCTTGTCTCTCCTATCGTGCTAAAGTCTTGTAGCATTGACCTCATTTTGGGGATGGATTGGTTGAAAGCGCATGTCTGGCGACAATCGTTTGCGCATACTAAGACCCGTCCATCCATGCTTCACCTTCGATGAAATGCGTGGCTACAATGCTAAATGCGGTTCAAAATGCGAGCAAGGCTCTATGCATTGAATGCATTGAGCGCCGCACCCTCGAGGGGAATTGAAAACATTCCTGTCGTTTGCGATTTCCAAGGCGTCTTTCTGAAGAACTTCCGAGGATTCCCCTGCTAGAACTGTCGAATTAGTCTCGATCGACTTGAAACCGGGCACCACTCCTATAATGGCGTCCCTACAAGATCGCCGCGCATGAACTCCTTGAGCTAAAGGAGATAAACGACAAATCTCTTCAAAGCGGTTTCATTAGCCCAAGTTGCTCTCCTTGGGGAGCACCTTCTCTCTTTGTCAGAAGAAGGATGGGACAAACCCGATTGGTTCAAGACTACTGATCCTATAAATCAAGCTACCATTAGAATAAAATATCCTCTTCCTCGGATCAATGATCTTTATGATCAAGTGGCTGGTTAAATCGGTGTTCTCGAAACTTCGACTTGAGGTTGGGTTACCACGGATCCGATATTCGTGAGGAGGATATCCCCAAGACTCGCATTTGTGACTCGTTATGGTTCATGCGAGGTACTGCGTCATGTCTTCGACAACAAATGCTCCAACCACCTTCTCTCGCTTTGATGAACTATATATTCATGGATTACCTCGACAAGTTAAGTGTGGTTTATACGAGATGATATCACGATCTATTCAAGAATGAAGAAATGAGACATCTTGAACATCTTAGTCTTGTCTTTGGAAAAGCTAAAGAGAGCATCAACTCTATGCCAAGTTCTCCAAATGTGAATTACGGCTTCGAAGTAACCTATCTTGGGCATATCATTTCTAAGGATGGTATTACCGTCAACCTGAAACGAGTTCGAGGCTATTCTCGATGTGGACTCCTCCAGAAGAGCGTTAAGCAAGTCGAGGAGTTTTCTCGGTCTACTTGACTATTGCCGTCGATTAAGTCGAGAACTTCTCCAAGAT
>JAHIAM010005318.1:0-30536 GCA_021605205.1 Aegilops longissima
TGTGGACTCGTTCTTCTTCCTTGCGGGATTTCGTGCAAGATGACCATACCCTCGAAATCACTTCTATCTTTGCTTGCTAGTTGCTCGCTCTTTTGCTATTCCTATGCTACGATGCCTACCACTTGCTATATCATGCCTCCCACGTTGCCATGTCAAACCCCTAACCATCCTTTCCTAGCAAACCGTTGTTTGGCTATGTTACCGCTTTGCTCAGCCCCTCTTATAGCGTTGTTAGTTGCGGTGAAGATGAAGTTTGTTCCTTGTTGAACATGGAGATGTTGTTCCTTGTTGGAACATGTTTACTTGTTGGGATATCACAATATATCTTATTTAATTAATGCATCTATATACTTGGTAAAGGGTGGAAGGCTCGGCCTTATGCCTGGTGTTTTGTTCCACTCTTGCCGCCCTAGTTTTCGTCATATCGGTATTATGTTCCCGGATTTTGCGTCCCTAACGCGGTCGGGTGATTTATGGGACCCCTTGACAGTTCGCTTTGAATAAGACTTTTCCAAAGAAGGCCCAACATTGGTTTTACCATTTGCCTCACCTATGCCCTTTTTCCCTTGGGTTTCGGAGCCCGAGGGTCATCTTTATTTTAGCCCCCGGACCAGTGCTCCTTGAGTGCTGGCCCGAACTAGAGCCCTGTGCAGCGCCCCTCAAGGCAACTTGAGGTCTGGTTTTAGTTGTAACGGACTGCTCATCCGAAGTGTGCCACGAGACCGAGATATGTGCAGCTCCTATCAGGATTTGTCGGCACATCCGGGCGGCTTTGCTGGTCTTGTTTTATTGCTGTCAAAATGTCTTGTAGCCGGGATTCCGAGACTGATCGGGTTTTCCCGGGGAGAAGGAATATCCTTCGTTGATCGCGAGAGCTTATCATGGGCTAAGTTGGGACACCCCTGCAGGGTTTGAACTTTCGAAAGCCGTGCCCGCGGTTATGTGGCAGATGGGAATTTGTTAATGTCCGGTTGTAGAAAACCCGAAGTCGACCTTAATTAAAATACATCAACCGCGTGTGTAACCGTGATGGTCTCTTCTTGGCAGAGTCCGGGAAGTGAACACGGTGTTGGAGTTATGTTTGACTTTAGTAGTTTCAGGATCACTTCTTGATCGCTACTAGCTTCACGACCGTGCCTTGCTTCTCTTATCGCTCTCTTTTGCGAATGTAGTCATCATTATGCTAGTCGCTTGCTGCAGCTCCACCTCACAACTCTATCCTACCTATAAGCTTAAATAGTCTTGATCTCGCGGGTGTGAGATTGCTGAGTCCCCGTGACTCAAAGATACTTCCAAAACCAGTTTGCAGGTGCCGATGAAACCGTGCAGGTGACGCATCCGAGCTCAAGGAGGAGCTCGATGAAGATCTTGTTCATTGTGTTGTTTCGTTTCAGTTGATCAGCAGTGGAGCCCAGTTGGGACGATTGGGGATCTGTGTAGCATTTGGGGTAGTCTTCTTTTATTTTGGTTCCGTAGTCGGACCTTGATTGTATCTGTATGATGTAATGCTTTACTCATGTATTGTGTGAAGTGGCGATTGTAAGCCAACTATGTATCTCTTTCCCTTATGTATTACATGGGTTGTGTGAAGATTACCTCACTTGCGACATTGCTTTCAATGCGGTTATGCCTCTAAGTCGTGCTTCGACACATGGGCGATATAGCCGCATTGAGGGCGTTACAAGTTGGTAATCAGAGCCTTCCCCGACTTAGGAGCCCCCTGCTTGATTGTTTGCTGGCGTTGTTGAGTCTAGAACAGAAAATGTTTTGAGTCTTAGGATTATATATATCGGAGAGTAGGATTCTTTTTACTCCTCAGTCCCTTTGTCGCTCTGGTGAGGCATCCTGACGTAGAGTTTTGACTCTCCTCTCCTCAAATTTCACTAAAATTTATTTTTAGGATCACGCGGGTATCTTGGAATCGTTCCGATGGTTTTGTGACGAGAACATTGTTCTTGGTGCCTCCTGTCATTTAGGGGTTGTGGCAGTGTCCCGGGGAGTTGAGTTCCGAGGTGTTGTCGTCACAATTTTATCATTGCAGTTCGGAATACGAGTTTTGCCGACATCGAAAATCTCTTTTGTGCAGTTGTTGGTGAGATAACCTCGATAACCCAGTACTGGGGCGAGCTCGAGAGTATTGCCATGACTCGTATAACGGATGCTTTTCGAAGGTCGAGGTAAACGATTTCCGGAGTTTTCTTGGTTATGTGTTGAAGGATGGATACAGCTGGATCTAGGTATTGTTAGTTTGGGTGATATATTTTGTGTCCCCTGTATCCCCAACACCAGATTGCATAACCAGAAAGTTTCGGGAGTTTATAGGTGGGAATTCAAGTATCTCGTAGGATATCTTTCCAACACACACATGATACGATATGGGATCTATCATATGTATTTGTTTCGGCTTATTCTGCAAGCCAAATCCTTTGTTTTTGTTCCGTTTTGTGGTATTCAAGTTGCTTCAATGCCAAGTGTTGATTCCATACCTTTGCTAAATGGTGTTCTCATATTGCTATGTGAATACTAATCCTTCTTGATCACTGAGCTTGTCATGTCAATTCTTTTCTCAACCGGCGTGCTTCTCTTCAAGTGGATCCGATCATTCCAACATTCGCAAGATCAATTCTAAGCTTTTTCTCAACGGTGTTCGTTTCATCCGACCTAAGTTGCCTTTGTTTTCCGCCTCCCACCCTTTTTTCTTCAAGGACTCAGATTTCTTAATCAAGTATCCATTTTATTGAGTGAAGGTTCTTCATTCTTTTCCTTTAATGTTTTATCCGGTGATTTCTCATGAAGACGCTAAGGAAGCTTCAACCTTATCATTGTTCCATTCTAATTTTCTTCTCCGGTGGATTTAGTTCAAGATTTCGTGTTGATCTTATCCCTTTTCCTCTTTTCACAATGTTTTCCCATACCGGTGCACCTCATAGTCTTTCACTTCTTGTTATTCAATTGTTCCGAGTGCTAAAGATTATCTCAGAAGGCTCGTCTTTTCATTCCAGATCCGTTCAAGTTATTTTGAGGTTGTTATCTCATTCAAGCCATTTAATTCTACCGGTGCAATATCTATTTCAAAAAATTGTTCAACGGTGGTTCTTTTGAGTGGGCCCTAACCCACAGGTCTTTTCCCAAGATCTTACCTAACTCTTCTAATTTTCCGGAGTTATTCTCAAATTCTTTGCAAAGTTTGATGTAAGGATGAATTATCATCAGTCAAATGTCTTTCTCCAAGATCTTTCAAATTATTTTCATTGTTGGTTCAACCTTTCTAATTTTCATTCCGGAGGGCCTCAACAATTCATGGTGGTGTTTCTCGTCGTCATTCTCGAATTTTGAAGACCGAAGACGAGTTTCTCTTTAGTCTTGCTCCATTCTCTTCAAGATTCATGGTTCTAGCTTCGTGCCATCCTCATATTTGTTTTGATGGTGAGAATTCTTTTCACCCATCCGGAGTTATTCAGAAATCTTTTCAGTTTGATTATCCAGAGCCATCATCTTAGAATTATTCATTCTCAACATCTCACTCTCCAAATCTTACCGGTGCATCATTCAAGTATTCTCCAATCAGCTCGTCATCTATTCGTTCACTTGTATCTAAATCCCCTCAAGCATCTTCATTCGTTTTCCAATTCTTCCCGGTGAATTGTGCCTTTGCTACGTTCAATTTCAATTCTTATGGTGGTTTGTTCAAGAGTTCTCTTCCTTCGTTATTATTTAGATTCATTCGTTCTTCCCAAATCCTACCGGTGGTTCGTTGAAGACCTTCCCAAGTTTGCGCCATATCTATCTTAATCCTTTCTACGAGAATAAGTAGTATGCCAAATCCATTGCTTGTCATCAATTCAATTGGTGAAGGATGAGCATAATGTAATTCTTATTCTTGTTTCATCTAGTAAATTCAATTCCTCATTACGGAGGTCCATCAAAATTCTTGATTTCATTTGTTCATCTTTCTTATCCAAGCTCCAAGTTTTCTGCATTATCTCATCGCAAGCTTCATCTTATCATTGCAAGGCTTCACCTTGTGTTTTCAACTTCTCTTTCTTTCTATCATCCTTTATTTACCGGAGTTCTTCATGGAGGCTCTACATGATGGTTCGTCAAGGATTCTTTTCATTCTTCAATTGTTCTTCAAGATTTCTCTCGAGTTAAGATCCGCCAAGCTTTACTCTAAAATAAGCATGGTGTTCAACACATGTTTTGTTTTGAGGAGTTCAAGCATTCTTCATCTTGCATTCCGAAGTGCAATTCTTTCTACCTTATCTCTTGAGATGGTGTTATGTCATTCTTGACAATTTCCTTCATGCTTCATGATTCACATGTTGTCAAGAACGAGGTATTTTTAAATCCATCAATCTCTTCGTTGGAGTTATCTTGGTATAGATTTCACCTAAAGCCTTCCCTAAGGAATGTTGATATTGTGGTGCTTATCAATGATCCAGGTTTTTAACTATCCTCTCGGCGAAAGCAGTTTTCATCTCTTCGTTGATCTCAAGCAAGCAATTGTTTTCGTTAGTGGCAGATTTTCACCTCATAATTTTGAGTTGTTTCCATAAGCCCACTACAAGTTTATTCTTTTCATTGTTGATTTTTCAACAACTACGTTCTAGCCTTCCTCGTAAGGATGTTTCTTTCAAATTCATTTGTGGTAGAAGTTGTCGTTTTCTTCTCCGTCCCTTTATCCCATCAATCTAGATTCTATTCTTTCGTTCCGAAGGCATTGTGATGTTGCTCTCTTCGACCCGTCACCTCGTTTTGTAAAGATCATGTTCTTTTTCTTGCATTATCCATTTAACCGGAGTGTTGTGTCATCTCTTCAAGTTCTTTTCATCTTATCAAGTTTTCCTTCTTCTTTTAGTCGGAGTGCTGCCCAAATTATATCATTCGTGTTCATTCTTATCTCGCTTCAACCAGAGTGGTTCCAATTCCTTCTCGTCCATTGTACTCGCTATTCATGGCTTTGCAACCCCAAGGTGCACATGGTGGTCCTTGTTTCTATTTTCTCTTGGAATGCTCTCAATTTCGTTCAACTCTATTGTGTTATTCTTTCAAGTTTTCAACCTCTCGAGGTTCATTGGTTTCATTCGCTTGTCAAAGAAGCAACTTAGTTTTACCTCTTCCTCTTCCGCTTTTCTCCGGTGCCATCCTAGATCTCGGACGAGATCCTCTCGTAGTGGTGGAGTGTTGTGACGCCTGAGACCGATCAGCTTGCCTTCCATATATTCCGGTTTCGCTGTGTGTTTCATTTGTGCCTGTCCTTTTATTTTTGCATTGCATCATGTCATCATCTCATCATGCCATTTAATTTTAAAACTCATCTAAATAAATTGTATGGATTTTTCGATCCATTTAAATCGAGGAATTCACTTGTGATTTCTCTTTATAACATATTAAAGCCTCTCAATATTATTAGGGAGCTATATAAAATATTCCATTTATTTGGAAGCCACCGTATCAAACTTGCATTTTAATCCTCTCGCTTCCACCTATTCTAAATCCTCGATCATTCTCCATTTGGCTCGGTTCAAGTTGTGGCACTTTGAGTTATGCCAAAGAAGCCCCATGCTAGTTTTCAGCTCAACTTATATTTATTTGTTCCTCCAAATAAATATTTTTGCTCCTGTTTCTTTTCTGTAAATGAAAAAAAGGAAAATCCTTTTTTTTCCTTCCTTTCTCAAGTCCAGCCCAGCTGAGAGTCCTAGCCCACAGCAGGCCGGCCTCCCTAAGCCGGCCCAAGGCCCACCGCCCTTCCTAACCCTAGCCCCTCGCTCAGCCCGATCCCTCTCTCTCTCCGCCACAGGGAGGAGCCCTCAGACCTGGCCGATCCCCATCTCTCCTCTCCTCGCGCCCGACCCCATCTCTCTCCGCGCAGCCCTCGATCCCCCCTCCTCTCCTCGCGTCGGCCTCCTCCTCCTAGCGCCGCCGCCAGGGTATCTCGCCCGACCCTGCGCCACCTCGTCGCCTCCACCGCACCAACCCTCCTCCTCATCTCCCTCGCAGCCTCTCTTCCTCCCAACAGAGGCCTCGCCCTTCCTCCTCCTGCATCAGGCGTCCCGTCGCGCTCTCATGCAGCGCCGCCGCCCTCAACCTCCTCGCTGTCGCCCATGGCCACGCCGCCTCCGCACCTCCGCCCTGCCTCGGCCTCCCATGGTTGCCCTGCTCCGCGCCCCGCCTCGCGTCACCCTCCGTCGTCAAGCGCCGCCATGTTCGGATTCGTCCGCGCCTGCCATGGCCGCGCCTCCCTGCCGAGCCAAGGCCGACGCCGCCACTCGCCCATGCCGCCTATGGAGGCCTAAGCCGCCGACCTCATGGGGCCTCTGCCTCCGCCCCACGACCGCATCCATGCTCGGATCGAGAGGAGCTCGATCTCGGCGATTCTGCCGAGCCACCACGACCACGTGCTGCCTCCTTCATGGTTGCCCGTCTTTGTCGGTTTTTCATGCCTCGTCCTGCTGTTGTGGGTGCCTCGCGAGCCGCTGATGTCCTCGCGAGCTGCTCTGTCCGTTAGGGCTCCCCTCCAAGCCGAGCTGCCTGCCCCGTTGGCCTTGCTGCCTTTGTCGTGGCCAAGACCGAGAACCGTGAACGTCAAGTTATTCCACGACGCTCGAACGATTACAGGACCGGAACGTCAAGTACATGGATGTGCAAAGTTCTGCTTCGAACGTGTACGACTACACCCGGTGATGTGACAAGTACCCTCTTCGTGGTTTTCGCCAAGTACCTCGACGCCCGGAGCCCTCGGATGCGTCAAGTCCCTCTTCGAAACGTGTACGAACGTGTACCACTACCGTCGCGAGTACCTCTACCGTCGTCCCGAAGACGTTGGATTCATCAAGTTCCTCCCCGAAAACGAACGTGTACAACTACAGTCGCCACGTGAACAACGACTTCCACTACGCAGTGTACGACTACTTCCCTCGACGATCATTGCGAGAACGTCTACTTCCCTCTACGAAACGCATTCCGCCCCGAACGCACGCTTCGAAGGTATAACCGCCGAGAACGACCGCGTGGACCGAATGCATGTGTTGAATGAGATGTGCGATATGTTTGTACCGCGCCCGCTTGTTTCGCATCGCGTTCCTCGTTGCCATGCCGCCGCCCGTGGGAACCCGGTATCCGGATCACCCCACCATCCTTGCATGACACGCATCCGCACGCCTCCTTTTGCACCGGTATCTCCGTGAGCTACCGGAACCGATATGTTGCCGTGGCATCATTTTCGGATATGTTGCCGTGGCACCATTTTTGTTTCGCCGCCGTGGCACCCTTTTCGTTCCGCCATGGTGACCAAATGCTTCATAACATGCTCATGTCAACTTTTATTAAAAATTGCATAAAACTTGTATATGTCATCCGCATCATGATAACAACATTTAAATGTTTAAAATTGTTGTTTGCATTAATTTGCTTAAATGCCATGCTAAAATGATTTATTTCATAACTAAATAACCGTAGCTCGGATTTAAATAAATTATATATGTAAATGGGGTGGAAAAATGCCTAGTTTAACATGGTAGCATTACTTTGCATGTTTAACAGCTCTAAAATATGCTTTAGGTCAGAACAGCACCAAATTCGAATATTGCATATGGGGTTTTCCGGAATTGTTGTTTGTTGCTTCCGGCCTCATTTAAACTTGCCTAGATAGGTAGTTTCATCTTGCTTCACCTATTGCCATGTTTAACAACATTTAATATTGTTGAGTACCTAACCGAGAGAGAACTAAATAATTGATGTGGTGTTTCGTCAATATGCAACTCGTTGCATATTGAGCTCCACTTAATTTGTGGTATTGTTTGTTGCACTTTGCCATGCCATGCATATTTAAACCAGACATGCATCATACTTGATTGTGCATCATGCCATGTTTATGTGATGGTTGTTTACCATGTTGTTTGCTTCTTTCGGGTTTTCTTCTCTCGTTAGCTTCGGTTTCGTTCGGAGTTGTGTGGACTCGTTCTTCTTCCTTGCAGGATTTCAGGCAAGATGACCATACCCTCAAATCACTTCTATCTTTGCTTGCTAGTTGCTCGCTCTTTTGCTATGCCTATGCTATGATGCCTACCACTTGCTATATCATGCCTCCCACGTTGCCATGTCAAACCCCTAACCATCCTTTCCTAGCAAACCGTTGTTTGGCTATGTTACCACTTTGCTCGGCCCCTCTTATAGCGTTGTTAGTTGCAGGTGAAGATGAAGTTTGTTCCTTGTTGGAACATGGAGATGTTGTTCCTTGTTGGAACATGTTTACTTGTTGGGATATCACAATATATCTTATTTAATTAATGCATCTATATACTTGGTAAAGGGTGGAAGGCTCGGCCTTATGCCTGGTGTTTTGTTCCACTCTTGCCGCCCTAGTTTCCGTCATATCAGTATTATGTTCCCGGATTTTGCGTCCCTAACGCGGTCGGGTGATTTATGGGACCCCCTTGACAGTTCGCTTTGAATAAGACTTTTCCAGCAAGGCCCAACATTGGTTTTACCATTTGCCTCACCTATGCCCTTTTTCCCTTGGGTTTCCGGAGCCCGAGGGTCATCTTTATTTTAGCCCCGGACCAGTGCTCCTTGAGTGCTGGCCCGAACTAGAACCTGTGCAGCGCCCCTCAAGGCAACTTGAGGTCTGGTTTTAGTTGTACGGACTTCTCATCCGAGTGTGCCACGAGACCGAGATATGTGCAGCTCCTATCAGGATTTTTCGCACATCCGGCGGCTTTGCTGGTCTTGTTTTATTGCTGTCGAAATGTCTTGTAGCCGGGATTCCGAGACTGATCGGGTTTTCCCGGGGAGAAGGAATATCCTTCGTTGATCGCGAGAGCTTATCATGGGCTAAGTTGGGACACCCCTGCAGGGTTTGAACTTTTGAAAGCCGTGCCCGCGGTTATGTGGCAGATGGGAATTTGTTAATGTCCGGTTGTAGAAAACCCGAAGTCGACCTTAATTAAAATACATCAACCGCGTGTGTAACCGTGATGGTCTCTTCTCGGCAGAGTCCGGGAAGTGAACACGGTGTTGGAGTTATGTTTGACGTAAGTAGTTTCAGGATCACTTCTTGATCGCTACTAGCTTCACGACCGTGCCTTGCTTCTCTTCTCACTCTCTTTTGCGAATGTAGTCATCATTATGCTAGTCGCTTGCTGCAGCTCCACCTCACAACTCTGTCCTACCTATAAGCTTAAATAGTCTTGATCTCGCGGGTGTGAGATTGCTGAGTCCCCGTGACTCACAGATACTTCCAAAACCAGTTTGCAGGTGCCGATGAAACCGTGCAGGTGACGCATCCGAGCTCAAGGAGGAGCTCGATGAAGATCTTGTTCATTGTGTTGTTTCGTTTCAGTTGATCAGCAGTGGAGCCCAGTTGGGACGATCGGGGATCTGTGTAGCATTTGGGGTAGTCTTCTTTTATTTTGGTTCCGTAGTCGGACCTTGATTGTATCTGTATGATGTAATGCTTTACTCATGTATTGTGTGAAGTGGCGATTGTAAGCCAACTATGTATCTCTTTCCCTTATGTATTACATGGGTTGTGTGAAGATTACCTCACTTGCGACATTGCTTTCAATGCGGTTATGCCTCTAAGTCGTGCTTCGACACGTGGGAGATATAGCCACATCGAGGGCGTTATATAACCACAGAGAAGGAAGCTAAAAGTAAACAATCAAACGAGCATTTTTCCCTTTGTTTTGCATTGAATTGTTTGACAAGCTTGACTAGTGCTGTTTTTCGACTTTTACAAAAACCGCATCGTAATGTTAAAACGTGCATTTGCCCGTACATAAGTAATAGTAGTACTCCCTCCGTCTAGGTGTATAAAGTCTTCCCTCCTACTTGGTCATCGTGCACAACCAAAGATGACTTATTCACCTGGACGGAGGGAGTAGCACAGTCTGCAAGCATATATAGAGAGAGACGTGCAGTGTGATAGTATATATAGTACTAAAGTTTGTGCTGTATGCACCTACTTACAAAATGCATATGGATACACAAGGTTTCCAAACTTTCCCTCTTACATACTTAATTAAGGACGCTAATAATTCCCGAACGTTCGGGATTTATCATTTGCGTCCCAAAACTATTGAGATCACCTTACGAAACTAAATTATACTCCCTACTAAAAGCCACGACGCTCGCAGGAGTGCTTGCGGCGCTGATACGTCCATTTTGCATCATGTTTTTATATCGATATTTATTGCACTATGGGCTGTTATTACACGTTATGTCACAATACTTATGCCTATTCTCTCTTATTTTACAAGGTTTACATAAGGAGGGAGAATGCCGGCAGCTGGAATTCTGGGCTGGAAAAGGAGAAAATATTAGAGACCTATTCTGCACAACTCCAAAAGTCCTGAAACTCCACGGAAGTCATTTTGGGAAATAATAAAAAATATCCAGTAGAAGAGGTTCACCAGAGGGGGCCCCACCCGGCCACGAGGGTGGGGGGCGCGCCCTACCCCCTTGGGCGCGCCCCCTACCTCGTGGGCCCCCCTGGTGGCCCTCCGATGCCCATCTTCTGCTATATGAGGTCTTTTGTCGAAAAAAATAAGAAGCAACCTTTCGGGACGAAACTCCGCCGCCATGAGGCGGAACCAGCGGAACCAATCTAGGGCTCCGGCAGAGCTGTTCTGCCAGACACTTCCCTCGGGAGGGGAAATCATCACCATTGTCATCACCAACGCTCCTCTCATCGGGAGAGGGCAATATCCATCAACATCTTCACCAGCACCATCTCCTCTCAAAACCCTAGTTCATCTCTTGTATCCAATTCTTGTCTTCAAGTCCGGGATTGGTACTAGTAGTTTTGATTACTCCTTGTAGTTGATGCTAATTGGTTTATTTGGTGGAAGATCATATGTTCAGATCCTTTATGCATATTATTACCCTCCGATTATGAACATGAATATGCTTTGTGAGTAGTTACATTTGTTCCCGAGGACATGGGAGAAGTCTTGCTATTAGTAGTCATGTGAATTTGGTATTCGATTCGATATTTTGATGAGATGTATGTTGTCTAGCCTCTAGTGGTGTTATGTGAACGTCGACTACATAACACTTCACCATTATTTGGGCCTAGAGGAAGGCATTGGGAAGTAATAAGTAGATGATGGGTTGCTAGAGTGATGAAGCTTAAACCCTAGTTTATCGCTGTTTCGTAAGGGCTGATTTGGATCCATATGTTTCATGCTATGGTTAGGTTTACCTTAATACTTTTGTTGTAGTTGCGGATGCTTGCAATAGAGGTTAATCATAAGTGGGATGTTTGTTCAAGTAAGAACAGCACCCAAGCACCAGTCCACCCACATATCAAATTATCAAAGTACCGAACTTGAATCATATGAACGTGATGAAAACTAGCTTGACGATATTCCCATGTGTCCTCGGGAGCGCTTTTCCTATTATAAGAGTTTGTCCAGGCTTGTCCTTTGCTATAAAAAGGATTGGGCCACCTTGCTGCACTTTATTTACTTTTGTTACTTGTTGCTCATTACAAATTATCCCATCACAAAACTATCTGTTACCACTTATTTCAGTACTTGCAGAGAATACCTTGCTGAAAACCGCTTATCATTTCCTTCTGCTCCTCGTTGGATTCGACACTCTTACTTATCGAAAGGACTACGATAGGTCCCCTATACTTGTGGGTCATCAAGACTCTTTTCTGGCGCCGTTGCCGGGGAGTGAAGCGCCTTTGGTAGGTGGAATTTGTGTAGCGACCCGACCTCAGACGGTCAAGCCTCTATGTTGCTGTGCCATCCCGGATCAAGTATCTTTGGCACACACAAGACATCAATGTATATATCAAAGTGCAATCACATGTATAAATAACGAAATGATATATACCTCATAATACTCAGCGGAAACAATCAAACGGTGTGGAGTCCCATCAACGCCATCGGCAGGTTGAGTGTAGACCGTAACCTCAGATCGTAACTCTTACTCGTCGAGGAAATATCTGCAACATGATACGTTGCAGCCGTGTAGGTCAGACATTGAATGTACCGGCAAGATCACAATAAGAGAAAACAGATGATAAACTATACTATATGCAGTATGGCTTTGTGGCTCAGATTCGAGTTTTGTTTATGTAAAAGCTGGTTTTATTTTCCCTACATCAAAGGAATAAATGAAGTCTGTACTATAGAGTTTTCTATCATGACATGGTTCCGCCAACCGATGTCTCATAGCCCAAATTCATCATAAGTTGCCCACAATTAAGTTATCAGTCCGTGTTGAGAGTTCCGAGATAGATCCAGTCCAGATGCTCAAATTGTCCGTAATCGGGACACGGCTAATCGATTAGGTTTAAACCTCTGCAGAGGTTTGTACACTTTACCCGCAAGATTCGATCCTCTTTTACGTTCTCGCACTTCGTGGTGTTTGAGAACAAGACGATCAAACATGGTCTTCCAAGAGTTCCTCGACCACCGTCGGTACTCAACCCATCCTACCGTAGTTCTACATCCGCTAGTATCGCCCCAGCCAGAGTCACAACTAAGGTCAACCAAGCCAGAGCCCATAATGACTTGCGGTTGCAGGTAAGCTTCCGGCGTGAAGTATTCTTCCGTCTCTTTGAGTCTGGGTGAAGCTTTCCGCAAGATGTCATGGCGCTTCTCCATGCATCCGGCCAACCATTGGTTTCTCCAGGTGCCCGTCAACCGTCCTTCACCCAAGAGTGTGTATTGAATTCTTGTCTTGAGTCTTGAAGTCTTGAGGCCTTGAAGATGCAGTCCTTGCAGATTCCATCATGGAGTTGTCGCCATTGACGAGAATCCTCCATTCTCACACCACTCCCGAGTACTCATACCAAACCCGTCTACTATAGCGTAGCATTAAATAAAATATCGCCCCGGCTTGGTATGTGGGGTGGATTCCTACCTCATGCATACTACTCAACTACAAGGATTCAATAACACTCTTGAGGGTGGTTGCAAAGATGTCACTAAATGCAATAAAACATAGGTATGAAAGCATGGTCAAAGTGAACTTGCCTTGTTGACGATCTTCAAAACTAGGGATTCAGAGTAGCAAGCTCCGCACTCAGGAAATTCTACCGAGGCAAACAATAACTATAATAAGCATATAGCTTAGGACCACATAACACAATAGCATAGCAAAAGTAACATAACACACCAAAACAACCAAAACCAAATCCAAAGGAAAACTCAAAGAAAACCAATTCAAAGTTTTTCCTACTTCAAGCAACAACTAAAATAGTTTTATTTAATAAAATTTTCTCAACATAACCTAATCATGGTTTTAGGTTAACTTAACAGAAAAGATTTCACTAATCAACTAGGAGCAAAAGAATTAATTTAAAACCTATTATGAAACTCCTATTAGGCCTAATCCAATTTCTATTAAGAAAAATAAAATAAAACTTTTATTAATTATAAATAAAAGTTCATCTATTAGAGTGACAGAAACTATCCTAGAATAATCAATCACAAGTTAAAAATAAATTTATTTACTAATTAAAATATTAGGAAAACAAGAGCTAGTTAATTAATTAGGATTAATAAGATTCTGCTTAAATCTATTTATTTATTAATCCTAAAATACCCAAGTTAATTTTTATGGTTTGGCAATGCCAAAATAAAGTTGGGACAAAAGAATCATCCAAAATATTTTTCTAACTCAAGTTATAGCAGATTTACTATTCTGACTAAAACTAAATTAAAGCAATTTTAATTAATTTTAACATATATATATATATATTCTACAGAAACTACATAAAATTTGCAAACCAACAAAAAAAGAATCACCTACAAATATTAAACAGAATAAAAGATATGAATTTTTCAAAACAGAAACTATTCTGTTAAAACAGAAAAACAAAAATAAAAGAAAAAGGCCTAATGGGCCTATACTGTGCACTGGGCGTAATATAATCAAAAGGGCCCTAGGGTTAAACTAAACGGGCGGCTCAAAAAGAAAAACCCTAACTAAATAAAACAGAACGAACCGGCCGGACAGGCGGTTTTATTGAAAAGATATTCTTCGGGGTGATCTAATCTGGCCACAGGCGATCGGACGGGGAGGAGTCTCGGCGACGCATCGGAGTTCGGCGGCGGCGCGGCGGCGGCGACGAAAAGTCTGGCGAGGGCTCGGCGTCGGGAGGTCGGGAAGTAGCTCTGGGGTGTGACGAGGTCGGGAGGGGTTTGGTGGAGTCGGGGTGACCGGGGTGGCCTAGGGCGGCGATGGCGACGAGAATGGCGGCGGCGGGAGCCTCGGGCTCCGGTGAGCTCGAGCGGGAGGAGGAGGGGTCGGCGAGGGCTAGGGGGAATGGGGTGCGGGCGACGGCTTAAATAGCCAGGGGGCTCGTCGGGGTAAGGGAGGCGATCGGGAGGATCGGCATCCGGATCCTTCGGATCCGTGATCTCGCGGCGGCGACGTGGCGTGGGCGGGGAGGAAGAAGAGGCGGGCCCGCTGTCGCTGAGAGAGGAGGGTGGGGAGCAAGCGGGTGGCCGGATCGGAGGGGTTGAGCGAGGTGAGGTGAGAGGGAGCTGGCCTGGCTCACTGGCCTGGTGGTGGGTTGGGCTGCGCTGTGATGGGGTTTGTCGGCTGGTTGGGCAGGGGGCTGGTGGCGCTGAGGGGTTTTTTTTAAAAATTTATTTTTTAAAATAAAACAAAACAAAGTATATCTTTTAAAATATAGATATTTTATATAGGGTATATATATACCAAAATGATCAGGGGAATATTCCCTTTCATTTGAACATTTTTCCAAAGGCAAAATCCAAACTTTATAAAAATCCATTTTTTCAAATTCAAATAAAATTCAGATTTGAATCCAAAACTTTTGGCATTGTTTCCTCTGATATTTTTGGAGTGTCATGTTTGCTCCTATCATACTTTTGATCAAGTATTTATCAGGCATAGTTTTTTTTGAAATGATTCCCACTTGCCAAAGTTTGAATTCAAATTCAAAACTCAAAATTTGAAAGAGGGTTTCAAAGCACTTTCAAATGACTTTCAACTTGATATTTTTTTAACTTCCAACTCATATTTCATATAATTTAAGAAGTCATTTTATCTTCCCTCATGAAAATCATTGAGTTGCATAAAGCTTTGAATTTGAAATATTCCTGATGAAATTCAAATCTTTTCCAAAACCCTTTTCATTCCAAATGGAAGAAGTCATGTCATCTCCACTCTAGGGTTTGGTGTTGGAATGAACTTGAATTCATTGAGATCCAAAAGGCAAAGGAGAAAGTTTTGGGAAAGTCATTTCATGCCCTCTCATTCAACTTTCAAAAGTTTTCAAAATTCCACTCAGTTTCACTCAATCACCAAACAACCAATCAGAAAACAAGCATAGTTATTTATTTAATATAACATTCCAAAATTTAGAATTTTGGGATGTTACAAACCCTACACTTAAAATGAATCTCGTCCTCGAGATTCAAGAGGCTAGCAAGAAAAGGTTAGGGTTGGGGTCTTCTAGCAAATATTCTGGTCGAAGGTCGTGGTGCTACCACACTTAAAAGCAAGGTTACAGCCCAATAAACTCAGATACTTCCTCCGAGTATGTCTCTTCACATATCTTACAATAGTTCCTCATCGTGAAGCATAGAGTTTTCCTCGAGAATCTTGGGTTGGTTCTTCAAAGTTGTGGTTCGTCCAGAGCAGGATCTTCTTAGCCGATAGGTCCGTGTCCATTCTAAACAACTATCGAAATACTCATGGTGGTCTAAAATTTATGGTTTCTCCTGCAGGAAACGGGTGCAGGTTGAACTCACCGTATAACCTACGATTGGCAATGGTTGCCTCAAAGGGGTTCCATCGTCCTACCATTCTATGGTTTTATGGCTTATCGCGTCGACACTCTTCTAAGGTTTTCGAGGCTCTCTGATTTTCCATCAACATATGATAGTTCATGATAGAAGTCTTCGGTATGGGGGCCAATCCATCCCGTACTTGAATCATTACCACATACGTAAACAGTGAATCACGTATTCTAACACTTGGGCATACTCACAAGCATTGCATAATTTCTCTTGTCCTCGAATTGGGTTCGAGTAAATCCATGGTTTCTGCAAGACAAACAAAACATCTATCGTTACTTCACCACTCTTAGGTTTTTGCGTAATCTCCTACGAAACGTATGCTGATTGGACTGCTGATTCCTCCAATTTATTCCTTTATCAAGGTTATATCAGTTTCCTTTCAAAATCCACGGGCATGTGGGTTATGGCCCACTTCAACACTAGTGCAGCTTTAACTCATCCTTGGAGTAACTCCTTTAAATCCAAAGAGTACTGCTTCTTCATACCATCATATCAAAAGCAAAACTCCAACTTATTTTGTCCAGCTTCCTACTATGGACCGTCATGGATAACACATTTCTTTCTTCATTGATCCTGTGGTTTTCTGAGTACTATGACCAAAATGCACAAGTTTATCCATAACATCTCATTATTCTCATATCAATCTTTTATTACATCCTTAATCATTTTTCGTGAATCCAAATTCCAAAAGTTTATTACAAATGCTGCCACCCACATGGTTTGGTATGGTGGACATTACTTCCAACTTTATTCATTTTTCCTCCTTGAGGATTCTTGATCCCACTGGAATTGTGCGACATGTGCCTTGAATTCTTCAATCTTCTGTTTCATTGTGGTGGCCTTGAGCTTCACCTCCATCATCTCAAGATGCACTTCGCTTAGGTATTCCTGAGTATAACGGAGTCTTGCTTCAAGTATTTCTCCGATCGACGATGGCTTCCATGGCTGCTTCACTAACAGCATCAAGAAAGTTGCTTGTGGCACACGTGAAATGAAAAGTACTACCCCATCATCTTTGGGCAAACTCCTTTCAAATGGTGGAGGTGTACCTCCACATACCAAAGTTCCACTCCCTTATGCATGAAGGGGTAGCCTTTGTAGACTGCATCTCCTTCAAGGTGAATATGCTTCATCATGTCCTTCAGGATCTTCGGGTAATCATGATCACTCGTAAGGGTCATGATAGTTTCCGGACCCTTAAGGAAGGACTCATAAAGTGTTATCATCTGCATGTGTAGGATATGAGGGGTGCTCAGAACAAGGAATGTATCTCCATGGGGAAATTGCAATTGTCTCCAGAACAGTTTGGTGTTCAGTTGTCCATGGGTTCAAGATTTCGGGGTCTGGTTGAGATAGAAAGAGAAAGCAATTACCCACTCATCAACAAAATTATCGTTTGTAATTGGCCGTTCTACTATGGTTTCGTTTCTAAGTCCTCATTTCTTCAGGTCTTCAATGCTCGGGAGTTTCAAATTCCTGATGCTCTTCCCATATGAAGGCCTTCTACTATTCTTCCGTAACTTACGTCTCTCATGGTTGAAATAAATACAAACCTACGAATATCGCATCTATCCAACCATTCAATAAACACACAAAAATAATAGCAACCAAGCATTCATTTATTCAATCAATACTACAGTATCGCCACCCACATAATTTGGCATGGTCAGATACTTAAATCGAGGTGGCGTTCATCTTTATTTCTCTCATGGTGGAATACTACTAATTTACTGGGTTTTCTGTGTGGACTTGATCTCTTCCAGTTCTTCTGCTAGATTTTCCCTGTTGACTCGGAGTTTCTTGTGACGAACCTGTATGTCCTGAAGTTGTTCCTTGAGCTTCTGGATTTCAACGTCCTTTGCATGAGACATGGTCCTGCTGTTCTTCAGTTCCTGACGCATTCTCGAGATCTCGAGGTTCTCCTCCTCCAGCCTGTTTACCTTCAGTCTCTGAGTCTTGACCTCTTCTCGTAGTGCTTCATTGTCAAACAGGGCTTCCAGGAGGTCCATCCAAGATTCTTGACGATTGTTCCAGATCCTGATTGTACACTAAAAGTGGGGAAAACTTCATCTTACGTGCTTCCGTCAAGGCAATAGTTGCTCCATCAAACTTCTGCCATCCCATCCTTCCAAAGAAGTGTGGGTTTAGTGCAGCACGATGACGATAGCATAAGCGTGCAATAGCATCATGGACGGCAGTGTTGATGCCCATATCACGATCACCATTTATAGTTCGAAGTTGATGTCTGCAGTCTTGGGGTCTTCCTTACGACCAAAACTTGGGTCTTGACTCCCCACGATCCGGACGTCCTCTTAGTTGCCTTGATCTCGGTATCGGTAACTTCAGCAGCCTGACTAGATCCACAAGGAAGGGGCCTCCAAGAACCTTCTCGTAGTGTTCTCTTTTGTTCGAATGTAGCTCTCCATCTATAGTTTGAAATAAGGAGGGTTCGAGAAGAGGAATCGGGTGTTACGAGAGTAGTACAAAACAAAGGTCATTCCTATTGAGGTCTTCATATTACTAAGTCATTTTCTAGGGTCACGTTCTACAGCCAACATGTGCTCGATACCATTTCAGAGCGACCCGACCTCGACGGTCAAGCCTCGTGTTGTTGTGCCATCCACGGATCAATCTTTGGCACACACAAGACATCAATGTATATATCAAAGTGCAATCACATGTATAAATAACGAATTGATATATACCTCATAATACTCAGCGGAAACAATCAAACGGGTGTGGAGTCCCATCAACGCCATCGGCAGGTTGAGTGTAGACCGTAACCCTGTATCGTAACTCTTACTCGTCGAGGAAATATCTGCAACATGATACGTTGCAGCCATGTAGGTCAGTACATTGAATGTACCGGCAAGATCACAATAAGAGAAAACAGATGATAAACTATACTATATGCAGTATGGCTTTGTGGCTCTGTATCTGAGTTTTGTTTGCGTAAAAGCTGGTTTTATTTTCCCTACATCAAAGGAATAAATGAAGTCTGTACTATAGAGTTTTCTATCATGACATGGTTCCGCCAACCGATGTCTCATAGCCCAAATTCATCATAAGTTGCCCACAATTAAGTTATCATCCGGTGTTGAGAGTTCAGAGATAGATCCAGTCCAGATGCTCAAATTGTCCGTAATCGGGACACGGCTAATCGATTAGGTTTAAACCCTCTGCAGAGGTTTGTACACTTTACCCGCAAGATTCGATCCTCTTTTACGTTCTCGCACTTCGTGGTGTTTGAGAACAAGACGACCAAACATGGTCTTCCGAAGAGTTCCTCGACCACCGTCCGGTACTCAACCCATCCTACCGTAGTTCTACATCTGCTAGTACCGCCCCAGCCAGAGTCACAACTAAGGTCAACCAAGCCGAGCCCATAATGACTTGCGGTTGCAGGTAAGCTTCCGGCGTGAAGTATTCTTCCGTCTCTTTGAGTCTGGGTGAAGCTTTCGCAAGATGTCATGGCGCTTCTCCATGCATCCCGCCAACCACTGGTTTCTCCAGGTGCCCGTCAACAAATCCTTCACCCAAGAGTGTGTATTGAATTCTTGTCTTGAGTCTTGAAGTCTTGAGGCCTTGAAGATGCAGTCCTTGCAGATTCCATCATGGAGTTGTCGTCATTGACGTAGAATCCTCCATTCTCACACCACTCCCGAGTACTCATACCAAACCCGTCTACTATAGCGTAGCATTAAATAAAATATCGTCCCGGGCTTGGTAACAGGGGGGTGGATTCCTACCTCATGCATACTACTCAACTACAAGGATTCAATAACACTCTTGAGGGTGGTTGCAAAGATGTCACTAAATGCAATAAAACATAGGTATGAAAGCATGGTCAAAGTGAACTTGCCTTGTTGACGATCTTGAAAACTAGGGATTCAGTAGTAGCAAGCTCCGCACTCCAGAAATTCTACCGAGGCAAACAATAACTATAATAAGCATATAGCTTAGGACCACATAACACAATAGCATAGCAAAAGTAACATAACACACCAAAACAACCAAAACCAAATCCAAAGGAAAACTCAAAGAAAACCAATTCAAAGTTTTTCCTACTTCAAGCAACAACTAAAATAGTTTTATTTAATAAAATTTTCTCAACATAACCTAATCATGGTTTTAGGTTAACTTAACAGAAAAGATTTCACTAATCAACTAGGAGCAAAAAGAATTAATTTAAAACCTATTATGAAACTCCTATTAGGCCTAATCCAATTTCTATTAAGAAAAATAAAATAAAACTTTTATTAATTATAAATAAAAGTTCATCTATTAGAGTGATGAAACTATCCTAGAATAATCAATCACAAGTTAAAAATAAATTTATTTACTAATTAAAATATTAGGAAAACAAGAGCTAGTTAATTAATTAGGATTAATAAGATTCTGCTTAAATCTATTTATTTATTAATCCTAAAATACCCAAGTTAATTTTTATGGTTTGGCAATGCCAAAATAAAGTTGGGACAAAAGAATCATCCAAAATATTAACTCAAGTTATAGCAGATTTACTATTCTGACTAAAACTAAATTAAAGCAATTTTAATTAATTTTAACATATCTATATATATATTCTACAGAAACTACATAAAATTTGCAAACCAACAAAAAAGAATCACCTACAAATATTAAACAGAATAAAAGATATGAATTTTTCAAAACAGAAACTATTCTGTTAAAACAGAAAAACAAAATAAAAGAAAAAGGCCTAATGGGCCTATCTGCGTAATTAGGCGTAATATAATCAAAAGGGCCCTAGGGTTAAACTAAAACGGGCCGGCTCAAAAAGAAAAACCCTAACTAAATAAAACCTCAACGAACCGGCCGGACCGGGCGGTTTTATTTAAAAAGATACCCCTTCGGGGGTGATCTAATCTGGGCCGTTGGTGGCGACGGACGGGAGGAGTCTCCGTGACGTCTGGAGTTCGGGCGGCGGCGGCGGCGACGACGAAGTCTTGGCGAGGGCTCAAGGCGTCGGGAGGTCGGGAAGTAGCCTGGGGTGCGGACGAGGTCGGGAGGGTTTGGTGGAGTCGGGGTGACAGGGGTGGCCTAGGGCGGCGATGGCGGCGAGAATGGCGGCGGGAGCCTCGGGCTCCGTGAGCTCGAGCGGGAGGAGGAGGGGTCCGCGAGGCTAGGGGGGTAAAAGTGGGCGACGGCTTAAATAGCCGGGGCTCGTCGGGGTAAGGGAGGCGATCGGGAGGATCGGCATCCGGATCCTTCGGATCCGCGATCTCTGGGCGACGGCGTGGCGTGGGGCGGGAGGAAGAAGAGGCGGGCCCCGCTGTCGATGAGAGAGGAGGGTGGGAGCGGCGGGTGGCCGATCTGGAGGGTTGGGTGAGGGTGAGGTGAGAGGGAGCTGGGCGGCTCGGCTGGCCACAGTGGGGGTCAGGCTGCGCCTCATGTGGGTTTGTCGGCGCTGGTTGGGCAGGGGGCTGGTGGCGCTGGGGGTTTCTTTTTAAATTTTTTAAAATAAAACAAAACAGAGTATATCTTTTAAAATATAGATATTTTATATAGGGTATATATATACCAAAATGATCAGGGAATATTCCTTTCATTTGAACATTTTCCAAAGGCAAAATCCAAACTTTATAAAATCCATTTTTCAAATTCAAATAAAATTCAGATTTGAATCCAAAACTTTTGGCATTGTTTCCTCTGATATTTTTGGAGTGTCATGTTTGCTCCTCTCATACTTTTGATCAAGTATTTATCAGGCATAGTTTTTTTTTGAAATGATTCCCACTTGCCAAAGTTTGAATTCAAATTCAAAACTCAAAATTTGAAAGAGGGTTTCAAAGCACTTTCAAATGACTTTCAACTTGATATTTTTTTAACTTCCAACTCATATTTCATATAATTTAAGAAGTCATTTGATCTTCCCTCATGAAAATCATTGAGTTGCATAAAGCTTTGAATTTGAAATATTCCCAGATGAAATTCAAATCTTTTTCCAAAACCCTTTTCATTCCAAATGGAAGAAGTCATGTCATCTCCACTCTAGGGTTTGGTGTTGGAATGAACTTGAATTCATTGAGATCCAAAAGGCAAAGGAGAAAGTTTTGGGAAAGTCATTTCATGCCCTCTCATTCAACTTTCAAAAGTTTTCAAAATTCCACTCAGTTTCACTCAATCAGTCAAACAACCAATCAGACAACAAGCATAGTTATTTATTTAATATAACATTCCAAAATTTAGAATTTTGGGATGTTACAATTTGGTAAGGAAAAATTTATATAGTGTGCTAAAATTTACTGTCACTTGTTACTATGGAAAGTAATCCTCTGAGGAGCTTGTTCGGGGTATCTTCACCCCGACCAGTAGAGCAAAGAGTTGCTCCTCAACCTAATGAACCTACTGAAAGTGAATATGAAAATATTCCCTTTGAATTTCCTTCGGGTATGATGGAAAAACTGCTAGCTAATCCTTTTGTAGGAGATGGAACAAAGCATCCTAATGAGCACCTAATATATGTGGATGAAGTTTGTGGACTATTTAAGCTTGCGGTATACCCGATGATGTTGTTAAGAAGAAGGTCTTCCTTTATCTTTGAAGGAGATGCATTGACATGGTATAGGCTATGTGATGATACGAGATCATGGAACTATAGAAGACTGAAATTGGAATTTCATCAAAAGTATTATCCTATGCATCTTGTTCATCGTGATCGCAATTATATATATAATTTTTGGCCTCGCGAAGGAGAAAGCATCGCTCAAGTTTGGGGGAGGCTTAAATCAATGTTGTATTCATGCCCCAATCATGAGCTCTCAAGAGAAACAATTATTCAAAATCTTTATGCTCGGCTTTCTGAAAACAATCGCACCATGCTCGATACTTCTTGTGCTAGCTCTTTTACGATGAAGACTATTGAATTCAGATGGAATTTATTGGATAGAATTAAACGCAACTCTGAAGATTGGGACCTCGATGAAGTTAAGGAGTGAGGTATGACACCTAAGTTTGATTGTGTTAAATATTTTATGGATACCAATATTTTCCATAAGTTTAGCACTAAATATGGACTTGACTCTGAGATAGTAGCTTCTTTCTGTGAATCTTTTGCTACTTATGTTGATCTCCCCAAGGAGAAGTGGTTTAAGTATCATCCTCCCATAGAAGTAAAAGTAGCTGCACCTATTAAAGTTGAAGAAAAGACTGTCACTTATAATGATCCTATTGTTCCTACCTCTTATGTTGAGAAACCACCTTTCCCTGTTAGAATAAAGGATCATGCTAAAGCTTCAACTGTGGTTCATAAAAGCAATATTAGAACTTATACACCTCCTGAGCAAGTCAAAGTAGAACCTAATATTGCTATTGTTAAAGATCTCTTGTCTGATAATATTGATGGACATGTTATTCAATTCTGTGGTGAATCTACTGGAATTGCTAAACCTGGCGCTAAAGATAAACATAGACCTGTGATAGGCGTGCCTGTTATTTCTGTTAAAATAGGAGATCATTGTTATCATGGCTTATGTGATATGGGTGCTAGTGCTAGTGTTATACCTATTACCTTGTATGAAGAAATTAAGCATGAAATTGCACCCGCTGAGATAGAAGATATTGATGTTACAATTAAACTTGCTAATAGAGATACCATATCGCCAGTGGGAATTGTTAGAGATGTTGAAGTCCTGCTGATTTTCTTGTTCTTGGTTCCCCACAAGATAGCTTTTGTCCAATTATATTTGGTAGACCCTTCTTGAACACTGTTAATGCTAAGATAGACTGCAAAAAGAATGTTGTTACTATTGGCTTGGATGATATGATTCACGAGTTTAATTTCTCTAAATTTAGTAAACAACACCGTGAAGAAGAATTACCTAGCAAGGATGAAATCACTGGTCTTGTTTCTATTGCCGTACCTCCTAGTGATCCTCTAGAACATTATTTGCTAGACCATGAAAATGATATGTTTATGAATGAAAGAAGGGAAATAGATGAAGTATTCTTTAAACAGGAACCTATTCTGAAACATAATTTGCCTGTTGAAATCCTAGGGGATCCTCCTCCACCCAAGGGTGATCCCGTGTTTGAGCTAAAACCGCTGCCTGATAATCTTAAATATGCTTCTCCTGATGAAATAAAATATATCCTGTTATTATTAGTGCTAACCTTTCAGAGCATGAAGAAGAGAGATTATTGAAAACTCTGAAGAAGCACCGTGCTGCTAATGGATATACTCTTGATGATCTTAAGGGCATTCGCCCCACTCTATGTCAACATAAAATAAATTTAGAAGAAGATGCCAAACCGGTTCGCGATCATCAACGAAGGCTTAATCCTAAGATGAAAGAAGTGGTAAGAAAAGAAATACTAAAGCTTCTGGAGGCAGGTATAATTTATCCCGTTGCTGATAGTCAGTGGGCAAGTCATGTTCATTGTGTCCCTAAGAATGGAGGTGTTACTGTTGTTCCTAATGATAAAGATGAATTGATCCCGCAAAGAATTATTACAGGTTATAGGATGGTAATTGATTTCCGCAAATTAAATAAAGTTACTAAGAAATATCATTACCCCTTACCTTTTATCGATCAAATGCTAGAAAGATTATGCAAACATATACATTATTGCTTCCTAGATGGTTATTCTGGTTTCTCTCAAATACCTGTGTCGGCTAAAGATCAATCAAAGACTACTTTTACATGCCCTTTTGGTACTTTTGCTTACAGACGTATGACCTTTGGTTTATGTAATGCACCTGCTACCTTTAAAAGATGCATGATGGCTATATTCTCTGATTTTTGTGAAAAGATTTGTGAGGTTTTCATGGACGACTTTTCCGTCTATGGATCCTCTTTTGATGATTGCTTGAGAAATCTTGGTCGAGTTTTGCAGAGATGTGAAGAAACTAATCTTGTCTTGAATTGGGAAAAGTGCCACTTTATGGTTAATGAAGGTATTGTCTTGGGGCATAAAGTTTCTGAAACAGGTATTGAAGTTGATAAAGCCAAGGTTGATGCTATTGAAAAGATGTCATGTCCCAAGGACATCAAAGGTATAAGAAGTTTCCTTGGTCACGCTGGATTTTATAGGAGGTTCATTAAGGACTTCTCAAAAATTTCTCGGCCTCTGACTAATTTATTACAAAAAGATATACCATTTGTCTTTGATGATGATTGTGTAGAA
The DNA here is from genome assembly GCA_021605205.1 of Aegilops longissima. NCBI lineage: Eukaryota > Viridiplantae > Streptophyta > Magnoliopsida > Poales > Poaceae > Aegilops > Aegilops longissima. The sequence goes on from JAHIAM010005318.1 coordinate 24,939, forward strand.
GCATTTGAAATACTTAAGAAAGCATTGATCTCCGCACCTATTGTTCAGCCACCTGATTGGAATTTACCCTTCGAAATTATGTGTGATGCTAGTGATTATGCTGTAGGTGCTGTTCTTGGGCAAATAGTTGATAAGAAATTAAATGTTATCCATTATGCTAGTAAGACTCTAGACAATGCTCAAAGAAATTATGCTACTACTGAAAAGGAATTCTTAGCAGTTGTATTTGCTTGTGATAAGTTTAGACCTTATATTGTTGATTCTAAAGTAACTATTCACACTAATCATGCTGCTATTAAATATCTTATGGAAAAGAAAGATGCTAAACCTAGACTTATTAGATGGGTTCTCTTGCTACAAGAATTTGATTTGCATATTGTTGATAGAAAGGGAGCTGAGAACCCGTTGGCACAACTTGTCTAGGTTAGAAAATGTTCTTGATGACCCACTACCTATTGATGATAGCTTTCCTGATGAACAATTAAATGTCATAAATACTTCTCGTAGTACTCCATGGTATGCTGATTATGCTAATTACATCGTTGCTAAATTTATACCACCTAGTTTCACATACCAGCAAAATAAAAAGTTTTTCTATGATTCGAGACATTACTTTTGGGATGACCCACATATTTATAAAGGAGTAGATGTTGTTATTAGACATTGTGTACCTGAGCATGAACAGGAACAGATCCTACGCAAGTGTCACTCCGAAGCTTACAGAGGACACCACGCTGGAGATAGAACTGCACATAAGGTATTGCAATCTGGTTTTTATTGGCCTACTCTCTTCAAGGATGCCCGTAAGTTTTTCTTATCTTGTGATGAATGTCAAAGAATTGGTAATATTAGTAGACGTCAAGAAATGCCTATGAATTATTCACTTGTTATTGAACCATTTGATGTTTGGGGCTTTGATTATATGGGACCTTTTCCTGCCTCTAACGGATATACACATATTTTAGTTGCTGTTGATTACGTTACTAAGTGGGGAGAAGCTATTCCAACTAGTAGTGCTGATCATAACACTTCTATTAAAATGCTTAAAGAAGTTATTTTTCCGAGGTTTGGAGTCCCTAGATATTTAATGACTGATGGTGGTTCACATTTTATTCATGGTGCTTTCCGTAAAATGCTTGCTAAGTATGATGTTAATCATAGAATTGCATCTCCTTATCACCCACAGTCTAGTGGTCAAGTAGAATTGAGCAATTGAGAGCTCAAATTAATTTTGCAAAAGACTGTCAATAGGTCTAGAAAGAATTGGTCCAAGAAACTTGATGATGCATTATGGGCCTATAGAACTGCATATAAAAATCCTATGGGTATGTCTCCTTATGAAATGGTTTATGGAAAAGCATGTCACTTACCTCTCGAACTAGAGCATAAGGCTTATTGGGCCATTAAAGAGCTCAACTATGATTTCAAACTTGCCGGTGAGAAGAGGTTATTTGATATTAGCTCACTTGATGAATGGAGAACCCAAGCCTATGAAAATGCCAAGTTGTTCAAAGAAAAAGTTAAAAGATGGCATGACAAAAGGATACAAAAGCGTGAGTTTAATGTAGGTGATTATGTATTGCTATACAACTCTCATTTAAGATTTTTTTGCAGGAAAACTTCTTTCTAAATGGGAAGGCCCTTACGTTATCGAGGAGGTCTATCGTTCCGGTGCCATAAAAATCAACAACTTCGAAGGCACAAATCCGAAGGTGGTAAACGGTCAAAGAATCAAACATTATATCTCAGGTAATCCCATAAATGTTGAAACCAATGTTATTGAAACCGTAACCCTGGAGGAATACATGAGGGACACTTTCCAAAACGTTTCAGACCCCGAAAAGGAGTAGGTATGTGGTACGATAAGTAAACCGACTCCAAAACAATTTTTTAAGGCAATATTTCTCCGTTTTGGAATATTTAGAAAAATAGAAAAATAAGTAGCAGTCCGGGAAGGACACGAGGGCTCCACGAGGGTGGAGGGCGTGCCCTACCCCCCTGGGCGCGCCCCCTACCTCGTGGGCACCTCGTGTGCCTTCCGGACTCCGTTTGCTTGCGCGATACGTACTTTGGTCGGTAAAAATTCATTATATATTCTCCCGAAGGTTTTGAATCCCGTATCACGCGAATCTCCTCTATTCTTTTTTCAGACTGTTTTTCTGACAGATCTAGATTATCATGACGTCCCCAAGTGCTTCCAAGGACAAGTTCTTCGAGAATGTCATCAACCCTTACCTCGCGGAGGTGCTGCGACACCCTCAAACCATTGAGTTGCGTGATGGGTTGCTGCACATCCGCGATGAAGAGGGACCAAAGGGGACCGGAAGTGTGGAGAAGAGGCTCGAAGCAATGGAGCAACAAGTTTTCAAGTGTCAAGGGATGGTGGAACGTGGACTCAACTCCAACCACATGATGATCACGGAGTTCACTAGCAACCACAACTTGGATGCCGACAACATCGGGGAAGTCATCTTCAAGCTTCATGAGAAGATCGAGCACCTTCAAGCCCAAATCTGTGACCTGCAAAACCAAAACTGTGAGTATGAATATAGATTCAAAAGGATGAGTTTGGCTGTAGATTTGAGGATCTCGGAGACTCGATCATCCTTCTATGATGGTGAGCCTATGCCTTGGAAGATGGACGACAAGCCCGCATCATCAACATCACCACCACCTTTTTCACCAGCAAAGGAGACATAATCACATGGGTATGGTGTGACGCCCGGGTAATTAAGCTACAGTAATCCCCACTGATGATGCCACGTCACCTCGGTTACTGTGGATAAACTCGCGTTAGTCCGGAACCTAGTTCGAATTTCAAATTCAAAATCGAGCAAAGAATAGAAGTTTTCAAATATTAAGATTTAAATGTTCGGAGTGAACCAAATAATACATAGGTAATTATGGTGGAGAAACCAAACTTTGATAAAATGTATAAAGGCCCTAAAACAATTAAAACAATAGTGAAAACAATTGTTTAAATGCCTTTTACAATCAATAAAATATTAAACTAATTTATTTTGTTGCCCAAACTTATGTGGCAGTAGCTAATTGCTAACACTAAATTAGGGACTACTTTTATAGTTTATAAAACTATGATAAAAGAGGAACTAAAATAAAAGAGAAAACAGAAAAGGAATAATAGAAAAAAAAGGAACAACAGAGATAAAAACAGAAAAGGCCTTCCCCCCACCGGCCTCGGCCCAGCTAGCCTTATACCAACCAGGCCGGCCCAGCCCAACTTGCCCCTCTCCTTCCTCCTCTGTTCACAGAGGGGAGGTGGACGCCGGGCAGCCGCCCGTGGCCGCGATGGCCACGCGCCGGCCATCCGCCGCGCCCCCGTTGACCTACAAAACGCCGCCCCGCACCCTGGTGAACCCTAGATCACCACTCCTCCCCTCTCTCGCTCGTCCCCTCCGATCCTTCACGCCCGACCAGATCTCAAGCCGCCGTCGCCATTGACGCGGCCACCGGTCACCTCGAGCTGCGTTTGGAAGTCCAGCAGCTTCGCCGGGCTCGTCCTCATCTTCTCCGCCCACAGATCGACACCGGGAACTGCCGCATCGTCGCCATCTCCCTCTTCCCCTTCTCGGTGGTCACCGGCGATCACCGGAGCCACATGCCTCCCTCTGCGCTCCCGAACCCCGAGAGGCCTCCGTGTGCCTGCCCCGTGAGCTCCGCCTCCCTCTCCCTCTCTCCCCGTGCTCTTTCCCGCGCCATAGCTAGCTGTCGCCGCCTCCGTGCCCTGCTCGCCGCCGACGAGATCGTGGCCGTCCTTGTGGTCGACGTCGCCGCCACCTGAGGCCACCGTTGAACTCTGGAGCTCCCAGAGCCCAACGAGCTGAGCACGTGCCTCCCGTGCCCCTAACCGCTAGCCCGACCACCCTCATCTCCGGCCGCCGCCTTGCCTGCGTCGCCGGCGACGTTTCGGCCAGTTCGGTGATGCCACCACCACCAATCGGCGGCGGTGACCGTTCGAGCGTGCCTAGCGGCACCTTTCCGTGCCCGACGCTGCGTTTTCCGGCCAACTCGGCGACGCACCGCCTGGTAGGCTCGCCGGCAACACTCCGTCGGTTGTCTTGACTGGCGCCGATGTGGCACCGCTGGGCAAGCGGCGATGGGCCCAATGGGTCCCTGGCCCGGTTGACCCAGTCCACCCGATGACTGGTTTTGACCAGTCGCTGACATGCGGGCCCCACTCCCTTAATCAAAGTTTTATTTATTTAAATTATTTAGTTAATTAATGAGACACTGACATGTGGGGCCCAGTTGCCAATTAACCTCATAGTAGTTTTAAATAAACTCTGTTAAGGCCCCTGTCCATGACAAGTGAGCCCCACTGGTCATTTTGACCATCAACCTGATGATAGCTGCCGACGTCGCTCCTACGTCATGCTGGCGTCATATTCCTTTTTTTGTTAATTTAGTTAATTCTAGAATATTGTCTAAACTTTAAAAATTCATAGAAATTAAACCGTAGCTCAGATGAAAATGTTTTCTATATGAAAGTTGCTCAGAAAAATCCAATGAATCCGATCACGCGGTCCGTTCATCCGTAACATGCCTCTAGCATGCTAAACATGGAACTTTCCCCCTCCGGTCATCTGTCTGACACAGGTGCGGAACCAGGAAAACATTCCCGGTTGATTTCCCCCCTTCACCTTTATCGTGTAGCCATACGTTAGGTCACTCCCGGCACAGCACATTGCCATGTTACGCTATGTGATGCTATGATTGCTTTATATTTACTGTTTCTTCCCCCTCTTCTCTCCGGTAGACCCCGAGACCGATGTTGATGCCCCTATGGTCGACTACGTCACCGACGACCCCTCCTTGTCTGAGCAACCAGGCAAGCCCCCCTTGATCACCAGATATCGCCTACTCTCCTCTATACTGCTTGCATTAGAGTAGTGTAGCATATTCTTGCTTTCAGATTGTTCCTATCTGATGCATAGCCTGTTTTTGCTACTACTGTTGTTACCTTACCTGCAATCCTACATGCTTAGTATAGGATGCTAGTACTTTCATCTGTGGCCCTACATCCTTGTCCGTCTGCCGTGCTATACTACCGGGCCGTGATCACTCGGGAGGTGATCATGGGTATATACTATATACTATACACTATTACATTACCTGTGGTACTATTCGGAGATGGGGTTTGAAAGGACGGGTGGCTCCATCCGGTAGAGGTGGGCCTGGGTTCCCGCGGCCCCGATCGATACTTTGTGGCGGAGCGGCAGGGCAGGTTGAGACCGCCTAGGAGAGAGGTGGACCTGGCCTGTTCGGTTCATGATTACTTAACACGCTTAACGAGGTCTTGGTATTTGATCTGAGTTGGCTACGAGCTTATACGCACTAACCATCTACGCTGGAGTAGTTATGGGTATCCCGCGTCGTGGTATCACCAAGCACTTCGGGCGTCGGCGATGGGCGGCGCCGCGGATTGGTGGAACGCTGATGGGCTAGGTCTGCTTCCGGCAGCGTATACAACGTGCAGGTGTGCTCGAGGCGATGGGCCCTGACCCTGCGGCGCTTAGGTTTGAACCGGCGTGTTGGCCTCTCTGTTGTGCCTAGGTCGGGCTGCGGCGTGTTGATCTT
>JAHIAM010005319.1:0-28910 GCA_021605205.1 Aegilops longissima
CATATCGTCATGAGCTTAGGCAAAGCCCGCGCCGGAGAAGTCATATCGTCATGAGCTTAGGCGAAGCCCGCGCTGGTGGAGCATCATCATCGCCACCACGCCGTCGGTCGACGGAACTCATCCCCGACACTTTGCTGGATCGGAGTCCGGGATCGCCATCGAGCTGAACGTGTGCGAACTCGGAGGTGCCGTGACGCTCGGTGCTTGGATCGGTCGGATCGTGAAGACGATGACTACATCAACCGCGTTGTTATAACGCTCGCTTTCGGTTCACGAGGGTACGGACGACACTTCTCCCTCTCGCTGCTATGCCATCACCATGGTCTTGCGCGGCGCGAGGAATTTTTTGAAATTACTACGCTCCCCAACAAGGGCATCCGAGCCTGGTTTTATGCGTTGATGTCATATGCACGAGTAGAACACAAGTGAGTTGTGGGCGATATAAGTCATACCGCTTACCAAAGATGTCATACTTTGGTTCAGCGGTATTGTGAGATGAAGCGCCCGACCGACATTACGCAGACGCTTACGCGAGACTGGTTTCACCGCCCGAGCACTAGTTGCTTAAAGGTGACCGCGGGTCTGTCTCTCTCACTTTAGTTGAACTGAAAGTGGCTACGCCCGTCCTTATGAAGGTTAAAACAGCACCAACTTGACAAACTATCGCTGTGGTTTTGATGCGAGGTAAGAACGGTTCTTGCTCAGCCCGTAGCAGCCACGTAAAACTTGCAACAACAAAGTAGAGGACGCCTAACTTGTTTTTGCAGGCATGTTGTGATGTGATGTGGTCAAGACGTGATGCTATATTTTATTGTATGAGATGATCATGTTTTGTAACCGAAGTTATCGGCAATCGGCAGGAGCCATATGGTTGTCGCTTATTGTATGAAATGCAACGCCATGTAATTGCTTTACTTTATCACTAAGCAGAGCGATAGTCGAGAAGCAATAGTTGGCTAGACGACAACGATGCTACGATGGAGATCAAGGTGTCGCTACCGGTGACGATGGTGATCATGACGGTGCCGAGATGGAGATCACAAGCACAAGATGATGATGACCATATCATATCACTTATATTGATTGCATGTGATGTTTATCCTTTATGCATCTTATCTTGCTTTGATTGACGGTAGCATTATAAGATGATCTCTCACTAAAATTATCAAGAAGTGTTCTCCCCGAGTATGCACCGCTGCTAAAAGTTCAGAGTACCCGCACACCACGTGATGATCGGTGTGATAAGTTCTACGTCCATCTACAACGGGTGCAAGCCAGTTTTGCACACGCAGAATACTCAAGTTAAACTTGACGAGCCTAGCATATGCAGATATGGCCTCGAACACGGAGACCGAAGGTCGAGCGTGAATCATATAGTAGATATGATCAACATAGTGATGTTCACCATTGAAACTACTCCATCTCACGTGATGATCGGACATGGTTTAGTTGATTTGGATCACGAATCACTTAGATGACTAGAGAGATGTCTGCCTAAGTGGGAGTTTTTAATATGATTAATTGAACTTAAATTTATCATGAACTTAGTACCGATAGTATTTTGCTTGTCTATGTTTATCTGTAGATAGATGGCTCGTGTTGTTGTTCCGTTGAATTTTAATGCGCTCCTTGAGAAAGCAAAGTTGAAAGATGATGGTAGTAATTACACGGACTGGGTCCAGAATTTGAGGATTATCCTCATTGCTGCACGTAAGAATTACGCCCCGAAGCACCGCTGGGTGCCAGGCCTCGTTGCAGAGCAACGCCAGGTTGTGAACGTCCCGCAGAGCAAAGCTGATGACTACTCTATAGTTCAGTGTGCCATGCTTTACGGCTTAGAACCGGTCTTCAACGACGCTTTTGAACGCTATGGAGCATATGAGATGTTCCAGAGTTGAAGTTAATATTTCAAGCAAATGCCCGGATTGAGAGATATGAAGTCTCCAATAAGTTCTATAGCTGCAAGATGGAGGAGAATAGTTCACAAGGAGCACATACTCAAAATGTCCGGGTATAATAATCACTTAATTCAGCTGGGAGTTAATCTTCCGGATGATAGTGTCATTGATGAATTCTCCAATCATCGCCACCAAGCTACAAGAGCTTCGTGATGAACTATAATATGCAAGGATGACTAAGACAATTCCTGAGCTCTTCGCAATGCTAAAAGTCATGGAGGTAGAAATCAAGAAAGAGCATCAAGTGTTGATGGTCAACAAGACCACTAGTTTCAAGAAAAGGGCAAAGGAAAGAAGAAGGAAACTTCAAAAGAACAGCAAGAAAGTTGCTGATCAAGAGAAGAAACCCAAGTCTGGACCTAAGCCTGAAACGAGTGTTTTACCGCAAGCAGATCGACATCGAAGCGGAACTGCCCCAAGTATTTGGCGGATAAGAAGGATGGCAAGGTGAACAAAGGTATATGTGATATACATGTTATTGATGTGTACCTTACTAGAGCTCGTAGTAGCACTGGTATTTGATATCGGTTCTGCTGCTAATATTTGCAACTCAAACAGGACTACGGAATAGACGAGCACCGCAAAGGACGAGGTGACGATGCTGTGGGAAATGGTTCCAAAGTCAATGTGATCGCGGTCGGCACGCTACCTCTACATCTACCTTCGGATTAGTTTTAGACCTAAATAATTGTTATTTGGTGCCGCATGAGCATGAACATTATATCTGGATCTTGTTTGATGCTAGACGGTTATTCATTTAAATCGAGAATAATGGTTGTTCTATTTATATGAGTAATATCTTTATGGTCATGCACCCTTGAAGAATGGTCTATTCTTGTTGAATCTCGACAAGAGTGATACACATATTCATAATGTCGAAGCCAAAAGATGCAGAGTTGATAATGATAGTGCAACTTATTTGTGGCACTGCCGCTTAGGTCATATCGGTGTAAAACGATGAAGAAACTCCATACGATGGACTTTTGGAATCACTTGATTATGAATCACTTGGTACTTATGTAACCGTGCCTCATGGGCAAGATGACTAAAACACCGCTCTCCCGTTGTATGGAGAGAGCAATGATTTATTGGAAATCATACATACAGATGTATGTGGTCCGATGAATGTTGAAGCTCGTATGGATATCGTTATTTTCTCACCTTCACAGATGATTTAAGCAGATACGGGTATATCTACTTGATGAAGCATAAATCTGAAACATTTGAAAAGTTCAAAGAATTTCAGAGTGAAGTTGAAAATCATCGTAACAAGAAAATAAAGTTTCTACGATCTGATCGTGGAGGAGAATATTTGAGTTACGAGTTTGGTCTACATTTGAAGCAATGCGAATAGTTTCGCAACTCACGCCACCGGAACACCACAACGTAATGGTGTGTCCGAACGTCAGAATCGTGATTTTACTAGATATGGTGCGATCTATGATGTCTATTTCCGATTTACCGCTATCGCTTTGGGGTTATGCTTTAGAGACGGCCGATTCACGCTAAATAGGACACCGCCAAAACCGCTGAGACGACGCCTTATGAACTATGGTTTAGCAAGAAACCAAAGTTGTCGCTTTCGAAAGTTTGGGGTTGCAATGCTTATGTGAAAAACTTCAACCTGATAAGCTTGAACCCAAATCGAAAAATGTGTCTTCATAGGATACCCAAAGGAGACAATTGGGTATACCTTCTATCACAGATCCAAGGCAAGACATTCTGTTAAGAATGGATCCTTTTAGAGAAGGAGTTTCTCTCAAAGAAGTGAGTGGGAGGAAAGTGGAACTTGATGAGGTAATAGTACCAGCTCCCTTATTGAAAGTAGTTCATCACGTAAATCGGTTTCGTGACACCTACACCAATTAGCGAGGAAGATAATGATAATGATCATGAAACTTCAGATCAAGTTGTCACCGAACTCAGAGATCAACCAGAATAAAATCCGCACTGAGTGGTACGGTAATCCTATTCTCGAAGTCATGCTACTAGATCATGGTGAACCTACTAACTATGAAGAAGCGATGGTGAGCCCAGATTCGCAAAATGGCTTGAAGCCATGAAATCTGAGATGGGATCCATGTATGAGAACAAAGTATGGATTTTGGTAGACTTGTTCGATGATCGGCAAGCCATTGAGAATAAATGGATCTTTAAGAAGAAGACCGACGCCGATGGTAATGTAATCGTTTACAAAGCTCGATTTGTTGCAAAAGGTTTTCGACAAGTTCAAGGGGTTGACTACGATGAGACTTTCTCACCAGAGCGATGCTTAAGTCTGTCCGAATCATGTTAGCAATTGCCGTGATTTTATGATTATGAAATTTGGCAAATGGATGTAAAACTGCATTCTTGAATGGATTTCTAGAAGAAGAGTTGTATATGATGCAACCGAAGGTTTTGTTGATCCAAAGGGTGCTAACAAAGTGTGCAAGCTCCAACGATCAATTTATGGTCTGTGCAAGCCTCTCGAGTTGAATAAACGCTTGATAGTGTGATCAAAGATATGGTTTTATATGCACTTTTGGAGAAGCCTCAGATTTACAAGAAAGTGAGTGGGAGCTCAGTAGCATTTCTGATATTATATGTGGACGATATATTGTTGATTGGAAATGATATAGAATTTCTGGATAGCATAAAAGGATACTTGAATAAAAGTTTTTCAATGAAAGACCTCGTGAAGTTGCTTATATATTGGGCATCAAGATCTATAGAGATAGATCAAGACGCTTAATTGACTTTCACAAAGCACATACCTTGATAAAGTTTTGAAGAAGTTCAAAATGGATCGTGCAAAGAAAGGTTTTTACCAGACATAAGGTGTAAGATTGAGTCGACTCAATGCCCCACCACGCAGAAGATAGAGAGAAAATGAAAATGTTCCTATGCTTCAGCCATAGGCTCTATCATGTATGCAATGTGTGTACCGCACCTGACGATGCTTAGCTGTAAGCTTGGCAGGAAGGTACCAAAGTAATCCAGAGTGGATCATCGACAGCGGTCAAGAACATCCCAAATACCGAAAAGGACTAAGGATATGTTTTCATATATGGAGGTGACAAAGAGCTAGTCGTAAATGGTTACGCCGATGCAAGTTTTGACACCGATCCGACGATTCTAAATCGCAAACCGGATACGATTTTTATTAAATGGTGGAGCTGCCAGTTGGTGCAGTTCTAAACAAAGCGCCGTATGGATCTACATGTGAAGCGGAGTACATAGCTGCTTCGAAGCAGCAAATGAAGGAGTCTCGATGAAAGAGTTCATTTCCGATCTAGGTGTCATACCTAGTGCATCGACCAATGAAGATCTTCTCGTGATAATATCGTGCAATTGCCTTGGCAAAGGAATCCAGATTTCACAAGAGGACCAAGCATATCAAGAGACGCTTCAATTCCATTCGGGACCAAGTCCAAGTGGGAGACATAGAGATTTGCAAAATACATACGGATCTGAATGTTGCGTAACTCGCTGACTAAGCCTCTTCCACGAGCAAAACATGATCAGCACCAAGACTCCATGGGTGTTAGAATCATTACTGTAATCTAGATTATTGACTCTAGTGCAAGTGGGAGATCAAGGAAATATGCCCTAGAGGCAATAATAAAGTTATTATTTATTTCTTATATCATGATAAATGTTTATTATTCATGCTAGAATTGTATTAACCGAAACATAATACATGTGTGAATACATAGACAAACAGATAGTCACTAGTATGCCTCTACAAGACTAGCTTATTAATCAAGATGGTTATGTTTCCTAACCATAGACATGTGTTGTCATTTGATTAATGGGATCACATCATTAGGAGAATGATGTGATTGACATGACCCATTTCGTTAGCTTAGCACTTGATCGCTTAGTATGTTGCTTATGCTTTCTTCATGACTTATACAAAGTTCCTGCAACTATGAGATTATGCAACTCCTGCTTATCGGAGGAACACTTTGTGTGCTACCAAACGCCACAACGTAAATGGGTGATTATAAAGGTACTCTACAGGTGTCTCCAAAAGTATATGTTGAGTTGGCATGAATCGAGATTAGGTTTTGTCACTCCGATTGTCGGAGAGGTATCTCTGGCCTTCTCGGTAATACACATCACATAAGCCTTGTAAGCATTGCAACTAATGAGTTAGTTGTGAGATGATGTATTACGGAACGAGTAAAGAGACTTACCGGTAACGAGATTGAACTAGGTATTGATACCGACGATCGAATCTCGTAAGTAACATACCGATGACAAAAGGAACAACGATTTCGTTATGCGGTTTGACCGATAAAGATCTTCAGAGAATATGTAGGAACCAATATGGGCATCCAGGTTCCGCTATTGGTTATTGACCGAGAATGGTTCTAGGTCATGTCTACATAGTTCTCGAACCCGTAGGGTCCGCACGCTTAACGCTTCGGCGACAAGTTCATTATGAGTTTATAAGTATTGATGTACCAAGGTTGTTCGAGTCCCGGATGTGATCACGGACATGACGAGGAGTCTCAAATGGTCGAGACATAAAGATTGATATATTGAAGCCTATGTTTGACTTCGGAAAGGTTCCGATGAAAACAGAATTTACCGGAGTACCGGAGGTTACCGGAACCCCCCGGGACTATATGGGCCATAGTGGGCCTTGGAGGAAAGGAGAAAGGCCAGCCCTAGGTGGTCAAGGCCTCTTCCCCTAGTCCTACTAGGACTAGGAAAGGTGGGCGGCCCCCTCTCTCTTTCCCTCCGTGAATCCTATTCCAACTAGATTGAGGGGGAATCCTACTCCTGAGGGAGTAGGACTCCCCTGCGCTTCCTCTTGGCCGGCCGCCCTCCCCTTGGCCTTTATATACGGGGCAGGGGGCACCCTAGAACACACAAGTTGATCTACGGATCGCCTTAGCTGCAGGCGGTGCCCCTTCCACCATATTCCACTTCGTCATATCGTCATGAGCTTAGGCAAAGCCCCGCGCCGAGAAGTCATATCGTCATGAGCTTAGGCGGCCCCGCGCCGGTGGAGCATCATCATCGCCACCACGCCGTCCGGTCGACGGAACTCATCCCCGACACTTTGCCGGATCGGAGTCCGGGATCGCCATCGAGCTGAACGTGCGTAACTCGGAGGTGCCCGACGCTCGGTGCTTGGATCGGTCGGATCGTGAAGACGCACGACTACATCAACCGCTTGTTATAACGCTCCGCTTTCGGGTTCACGAGGGTACGTGGACGGACACTCTCCTCTCTCGCTATGCCATCACCATGGTCTTGCGGTGCGAGGAAATTTTTGAAATTACTACGCCCCAACAAGACTCATATGCTTGTTCGGTAGCGAGGGCGGAGACCCAGGAGAACAAACGCTGGACTCCCAAAGGATTAGTACTATAGTAGTCAAAAGCGCTTTGGTACTCCACGCCCTGCAATCGCTTCCATCTCTTTCAAGGATGATTTGACCTTCATGAGGTAGCAGCTATGGAGGAAAAACCTGCAAACCAGCAATCCGACCAGCGCAATCGCTGCTACTTAATAAACAAAAGGAGAAGAAGAGAGAGAGAATCATCCCTCGCGCCTGCGTCACCGAGGAGGGCAGCTCCTGGCTTCCCTTGGCCGCCGACTCGATCACGTGAAGTCGGGCTTAAGCCGATTTGTCTTCGGTCGCACCGATCTCTTGATACTTGAAGGCGTTGCCAAGACAGCTTCTCCGATCCGATTTGATTCAAAATCAATCTCGACGAGCTCTTGCTAAATATAATTGCAATCCGCCAACAACAATTTTTGAATAAATCAATTCATGCGAAACGAATCTGATTGAAAAAATAGCACCTGATTATCCCATCGCTCCGCGGCGAACGCTGAGCAGGCTCTCAATGAAAGCACCAATGTCGGTTCAATATCCAGCATATCTCGTAGTAGGGGTCCTAAGCTAGGCGTCTTGGAACGATGGTAACATGGACACGGGGTTTTACCCAGCTTCGGGCTCTCTTGATGAGATAATACCCTACATGCTGCTTTTGATTGTATTCATATGGGTGTAGTACAGAGTACATGTATCTACCACGAGATTGTAGTAATGAATATATGATTGTCTATTGACTAGCCTGGCCTGGGTTTATATAAGACACTGGAAGCCTAGGGTTTAGGAGAGTCCTTGTCTTGGGCGCCAAGTCTTGTGGAGTCGTCCTTGTATGCGGCAGGGGTTGTCCGAACTGACCCACGAGTATGCGGCCATGGGGGTCCTCGGCCCAATCTAACTGATCGGGAGACGACGTGGTGAGTACCCCCTAGTCCAGGACACCGTCAGTGGCCTTTTCCAAAGAGATGGCGGACGCGGATGGCGAGATGCTTGCTGAGTATGGTGCGATGGATGCCATGGAGCCCCTTCCCCAAGAGACCGTCGGGCGCGAGCTGGACAGGGAGGCGGCGGCGGAGATCGACGAGCACCAGCTGTAGTAGTACTCTTTGTTTTGTTTAATTATAAGAGCGCCGGTCTTTAATTTGTTAGAGTAATGTTTAGGTCAGCTAGCTTTGTTTAACTGTTGAACTTGCTCGATTAAGAAGTGTGGGTGTGTTGTACTCTCCTTTGTGTACCCAAATTATGCAATGACGTGGATGACCACCGAACAGTGGAAATTCAACCAAAAATTTTGACGCTCAAACTCATCACAGATGGGTTGTTATCTGAATCGCTTGTGATGTCCACAAATCGCATACAGTTCTGAATAAGGGACCGTGTTCGATGACACTTTATGCCAGCTTTTTCACCAAGCGATTCCAAATTTTCGCTTCATGAAATATCTACCTCCCTGCCCCCTCCCCCTTACCAAAAGCCACATTTCCCCTGTTTCAACCTTCCTTTCCAAGTTGAAACCTTCACTCTTTGCTTGCAGCTTCACCTCCTCGCCTGCGACCCTCCTTCACGCTGCTCGGCCTTGCCTATCCAGGCAGGTAATCCACACCCAACCCCCATCCTCCTCCTCCTTCCACATCCCACATGCCCCGACCGTCGGCGTGAGCGCGACACCTTCCACCCAAATCACCAACCCCTCCACCAAATAAGCGCCACCTTAAGCCATGGTACACGCAGTATAGCTAGGATCTCAAGGAGCATTTGGCAGCGAAGAAGCAAATCATGACCGCACACGCGGATGAGGTCGTGGTGGCTGCCATTCGTGCCAACCCCCAGATCTTGGAGGAGCACCTCGCCATCGAGGCCACCGTCGACGCCTCGCGCGCCGACGCCGCGATGCGGTTGGCTGCTTTAAACGACAATTCGTGGCATTTTCTCGAGGCCACCATCGGTGCCTTCGATGAAGTCTAGGAGGTGTTTTCTTAGCGCACGCATTTTTACCTCATCTCGAGAGCTAGCAGGTTGGTTCCCCGGTGGCTCGTGCAACTCACCACTACAACGAGGGCACCTATGAAGCAGAGGACTCACCTCTTCCATGTCCAAGGAGCCAATCATCATCGATATCTCCGATAATGAGGAGTAGCTTGTCTTATTAGCTCACTATAAGGACCCATGTTCAGTTTGTTAGCTACTGCTTTCCTTAACAAATTCTAGTGAATTGTGATATCTACTTTTACCATGCAATCTTCTTCTCTAGATTATATGTTCTATATGTTGTGCAACGTGGTGTTCAGCTTAATCGCTTGGTCAATCCTGCAAATGTGATGGTCAATTCTTCGTGGTGCAATTTTCCAAGTTGTTCACCATGCTTGGTTTGGATAAATGTCCCATCTTCTATTGGGAGTATGTTATATTGTGCAATGTGGTGCTCAGTTAATGTTTGGTTCATTTGTTGTGGTGTTTAGTTAATTGTTTGGTTCAATTCTGCAATGCGATGTTCAATTGTTGTGGGTGCATTCTGTTATTGTATACGATGTGAGAAATAAATTGAATTTGGCTGTACTAAATACATGAGAAACAAATACAATTGCTATATTTCCAAGTTGTTAAGCATGCTTGGTTTGGTTAACTGTCTGATCTTCTATTAGGAGTATGTTACATTGTGCAATGTGGTGCTCAGTTAACGTTTGGTTCATTTGTTGTTGTAAGTGCATCTAGTGCTACCCCTAGTTGGTTTTGGAGTATTGATGACAAACCTGGTTGAGGGACTAATGTGTTTGTGAGAATTGCAGGATAACACAGGTAGTAGTCCCTCATTGATTCGGTTTACCTACCGGAGATGACCCCTAAAAATGTATGAAGACATTGAAGACAATGGTGGTATGTGAAGATATTCACATTGAAGACTATGACTGAGAAGGCATTGCGGAAGACTATGGAGCGTGAAGACTTAGTTGTTTCGTTGTTCCCTTTCTTCTTTGTTGAGTCAGAGGAACCACCGCACGCTAAGGGGTCCCAGTGAACAAAGTCGAGGATCAAGTGATGCTCAACTAAATCCTATGTCTTCGAGCGAAGACAATGAGAGCAAATCTTATCCAGAGTCGATCAGCCTTTACTTGTAGCCCAAGTAAAGTTGTCCTGTGTTTGAAATCTGACCGCTGGAACACGGTCGGCCTTGGTGACCCAGGTCATTTCTGCATAAATTAGGTCGGGTTGCCTAGTGGATATAAATAGCCCACCCCCTACACCATAAATTGGTGGCTGCTCAGAGTTAGTGCACAACTTTTGTCATTTGAGAGCAACCCACCAAGCTTTGAGAGAGAGAAAAACTTGCAGGACAAAGCCCAAACACCCAGAGCCAAAGAGTGTTAGGCATCATCAAGTCTTTCTCGTCCGCTTGACTCAAGACTTGTTACACTTGAGGACTGTGGAATCCTCCACCGGTTAGGGCGTCATACAGAGCATCCAAGAGTCATTGTGGATCGCCGTGAACGAAGTCTGTGAAGGTTTGGAAGTCTACCTTGAAGACTTACCAGAGTAATTGGGCGTGAACCGGTGTCCTTAGCTCAAGGGGAATAAGGTGAAGACGTGGTCTTCTGAGTTAAATCTCAGCCTCCCTAACCAGACGATAGTTGTCACAAAGAATCGAACTGGTCCAACAAACTCGTGGTCCTCAACAAGTGACTGGTTCTATCCTCTCCCTCTCTTTACTTACAGCTTTGTTTTCGTGAAGTCATTGCTCGCTTGCACTACTTGTTTGACCTCACTATGTGACTACTATCATTGTTTGGCTTCATACTATCTTCCAACCTGATCTTTACTACCCAGCTGCTATTAGTCTTCGTGCTTTCACTTCATTGCATACTTGACTATGGCTTGCTTAGTGTAGTCTACCTTCCGCTGCATATCAATAGGTTCATTTCTATTGTTTGTCTTCGAAACTCTCATGTTTTGAAGAATTTCATAAAAATCGCCTATTCACCCCCTCTAGTCGATAACTAGCACTTTCAATTGGTAACATGAGCAAGGTACCCCTTGTTCTCGGTGATTCAGTTTAACCACCGGAGTTTTAGCTATGTCGATCGCAGGATAATCAAAGTCTCCGCTGCTTGCCCGCCTTTGATGGAACCGAATATCCCTATCGAAGAATAAGATGCGATGCATCTTGAAGCCATTGATGTCGCACCTCCGTATGTCGTCAAGAATGGCGCTCCCAAGATCTGGTGAAGGTGTCACCCCGCCGATGTCAAGAAGTTCATTCAATCGGATTCTACTACCAAGAACATCATCTCGGGTCATCTCACCAAAGGACAAGATGGCCGCAGAGTGCTCCGAAACGCCGGGTTAGTTTGGGACTGGCTCTCCAAGGTCAACGAAGGCGTCTCAACACAGAGAGATCAAAGGATCAGTGTTCTTCGCAACCTCTTCAACCGCTTCAAGAGAAACGACAATGAGAATGTCCAGCTCATGTTTGATCGCCTCACTAACATCACAAATGAGCTTCGTGCTCTCGGCGCCACTGAGATTACCAAGCATGAAATCGTCAAGACACTTTAGAGATCACTTGACAGCTTGTTCGACACCCTTGCCCTCATGATACAAGAACGCCCTGACTTCAAGACATTCGATCCGTCTGATATACTTGAAAGGCTCAACACACATGAGTTCCAGCTATCTGAGAAAAGAGATATCTATGGTCCCAACTACGGCCGAACTCACGCTTTGAAGGCAAAAGTTGTTTCCTCATCTGAAGAAGAATCTGATCAGTAGTTCGATGATCCCAAGACATTGGAAAGGAACTTGCTATGCTTGTGAAGAAGTTCCGTGGTTCACTAAGAAGAAGGGCTTCAGAAAGTCTTCACGATCCATCTCAAGAAATGATGAAGCTTCCACTCATGACTACAAGAAGAGAACATGTCACAAGTGCAAGAAACCTGGACACTACATCTCTGAGTGTCCAAAGTGGGACAACGAGAAGAAGAAGAAGAGCAAGGAATATGATTCTGATGACAAGAAGAAGAATAAATCCTCAAAGTCTTCTTCCAAGTCCTCATCCAAGTCTTCATCTCATAAGAAGAGCTCATCCGTAAGGCTCGGGCGCTTGTCGGCAAGGAGATGGATTCAGAGGAGTCTCGCTCGAGGAGGCAGAGGTGGAGTCCGAGGAGGAGTCCGACCGGCGCTGTAAGTCCGGCTCTAGCTACAGCCCACGTTGCCAAGTCCATCTTCAACATCAAGACAATGGCTCACACCAATGTCAAGCTAATGACAAGGACGACTCGCCCCACCTATCGCTTCATGGCACGAGTGCCAAGGTAAAATCACGGATGCTTACTTTCAAACATTCCGTGAAGATGACTCGATTGTGAATCCAAACCCAACTACAAACACTTGTTAAAATTGCAACCGAACAATGTAAAGCTATGGAACATACTCAAAACTGTTAGACAAAAGCGATGACCTGTTGGACGCTGAATGACCTGCTCTCAATCCTTAATTGAAGACATAAAAATCTTCATGTTAAGTATCAGAACTTGAAAGTCGCCATGAAACGCCTCAACCACTCATGAAAAGCTCTCCTATGATTATCTTCAAAGGAAGCAAGAGCTTGAGAAATTGAGAGCGCTCATGAAGATCTTCAAAGGAGAATGAGTCACTTCACGCCATCAGATCAGTTCCGCCAGAAGGATTTGAACCACCATGTCTAAAATGCCTTGAGCGTGATAATGCTACTTCGTTGTGAATGTTCTATCGCTGCCATCGTTGCATTGTCTTCAATCGCTGATGTGGTAACTAACCCTCTCGCCGAGGATGCCACTATTATTGCCGATGAAAATGCTAGGTTGAAGACATTGCTTGAAACAGGAATGTACAAAAGTCTCAAAGGGCATCGATAATCGCGGCGATGTCCTCAAAAAGCAGATTCTGAATCAAACCCTAGGAAAGAGGGTGTTGGGTTCGAGAGGAAAATGAATGTTGGTGGCTCTTCATCGAAGCCCGAGCAAGACCCAAAACCACATGGGTTGCTGCAAAGGGACCTTCAAAGGACCCATCCACCTTATCCGCTTCACCTTGTATAACCCCTATTATCATTGATGAACTTTGATGCAAACTATAAAATGTTTAAGAATCGAATGGTGATATGTTTGCTGTGTATATTGGTACTAACTCGAGGAATGGGCCACCTATGAAGAAGATCGGGTTCCCAAAAGTTGTCTTGAGAATCGCCTTGTGAATGTCATCATGACACCACCTAGGAAGAAGACAAATCCCATACCCGAGGCTTCATATGGTCCAAAGGCTTCATATTGATAAAGGACTCAACCGAGTCACCCTAATGCCAATGTTTTGCGGTGGAAACCATACTCGCACTTATGAATATGAGCGCAGTGTCTTCAAACCGCTATGTTCATAGAACTAAGAACTTTTCTCGCTTATTCATATGAGTATCATTCATCTCCGCAAGGCTATTTGCTAGGGCTCCAAAGTCAAGTTCTCGATGCTGCACTTAGACTCATTGCTTCTAAGCCATCCTCAAGATGTGGGTGGTTAAGAAGAATTAACTTTCTTTGCAGGAAAGGTCTCCACCGGATATCAAAGGCTCGATGCTATTTGGGGACCTAAAACATCTTGTAGGGCGCAAGATCAAATGCCCAAATGGTCTCACTAGGTATTTTGTTCCGAATCGCTTGCCATTCATCCTATCAGTCCTAATCTTGATCTGAGCTTCGATAATCCTCTTGCCCGTCAAATGTTTATGCTTCACAATACTCTTGGTGAAGCCTATCCCCTAACTGCATCAGAGGGTATGACACCTCATGCTTCAGAATGGATTATGGATAGCGGATGCACTAATCACATGACTGGTGATCGAAGTCTTCTCATGGACTCAACCTTACCTCCATCTGACAAGAGTCACATCAAATTTGCTGACACTGGTAAAAGCAAGGTATTGGGTCTAGGTAGAGTTCAAATCTCAAAGGATCAACACATGGATAAAGTGATGATTGCTGAATCCCTTGGTTTCAACTTAATGTCTGCCTCAATGCTTTGTGACTTGAACTTGGATAAATTAATGGAATCTGACAAGTCTCTAGTCTTTGAAGGGTACCGGAAAGATGATCTATACATGGTAGATTTCTCAAGAGGCCACAGCCTTGTCGATGCCTTCTTGCAAAAGCTTCAGAGTGTTGGCTCGCATCGGAGGCTAGGCATGTTGGCATGAGGAACTTGCACACTCGCAAAGAAAAAGCATGTCATAGGCATCGAGGGCGCCAAGTTCAAGAAGGATCACTTGAGAGGTGATCAAGTCGAAAGATGACTAGGCCAAGCATCCTCGAAGACAATCATGACGACATCTCAACCCTTCGAGCTGCTACACATGGACTTATTTGGCCCTACTCACTACTCCACTCTCACTACTACTGCTTGTCCCTATGGCTTCGTCATTGTTGATGATTATTCAAGATATACATGGGTGCACATAATTCTGTACAAGACTGAAGTGCAGGATGTCTTCAGACGCTTCGCCAACTATGCAATGAACAATTATGGCGTCAAGATCAAGCATATCAGGAGTGACAATGGCACAGAGTTCCAGAACACTGGTCTCGACCTTTACTTGGATACATTGGGAATCACTCATGAGTTCTCAGCTCCGTACACAACTCAGCAGAATGGCATCGTGGAGCGCAAGAACAGAACACTCATTGAGATGGCTCGGACGATGCTCGATGAATACAAGACACCAAGAAAGTTCTGGCCTGAAGCTATTGATACTGCATGCCATGTCATCAACCATGTTTATCTTCACAAGCTTCTGAAGAAAACATCCTATGAACTCCTCACCGTAAGAAGCCAAATGTCGCTATTCAGAGTATTTCGTGCTAGGTGCCGGATCAAGGATCCACGCCACACTTCAAAATTTGCACCAAAGCACATGAAGGTTTTATGCTTAGTTACGGAAAGGACTCAAGACTTACGTAGTCTTCAACCTCTTTCTATAAAGTGGTTGAAACTGTGGATGTGCGGTTCGATGAGACTAACGGCTCACAAAGAGAGCACTCGCCAAATGTGCTAGATGAAGTTCCACCCAGTGAATCCATCAAGCTAATGGGAACCGGAGAAATCATACCATCCAAGCACAGCTGAAGAGGAACTTATCATTTCTGCACCTAATCATCCTCAAGACAATGCTCACCGACGACAATCCTCCCTATGATGACAATGGTCAAGAAGAGCAAAATCTTCGTCCCGCTTCATCCTCGTGTTGCAAATGAAGTACAGATTGAGAAGATAATTGATAGCATAAATGCGCCTCGTCCCTCACTGCTCAAGAGCAACACAGCCGTAAAATTTATGTGGGCACTTTGCATTTGTCTCAATATCTTAACCCAAGAAAGTTGTTGAAGCCTTTATAGAACCTGAATGGATTCATGCTATGCAAGAAGAGCTTCAACAGTTCAAGCTGAACAATGTCTGGGAACTTGTCAAGCGTCCTGACCCCCGCAAGCACAACAAAATAGGCACAAAATTGACATATCGCAACAAGCAAGATGAGCATGGTCAAGTTGTGAGAAACAAGGCTCGTTTCGTTGCTCAAGGATATACTCAAGTTCAAGGTATTGACTTCGATGAAACATTTGCTCCTGTGGCTAGACTTGAAGCTATTCGCATATTGCTAGCCTATTCTAACCATCACAACATCTTGCTATATCAAATGGATGTGAAGAGTGCATTTCTGAACGGCAAGATTGAAGAAGAAGTGTATGTTGCACAACCTCCTGGCTTTGAAGATCCAAAACATCCTGATATGGTGTACAAGCTAAACAAGGCAATCAGATGGCCTCAAACAAGCCCTCTCGCTTGGTATGACACGCCAAAGACTTCTCAAGTGCAAAGGCTTCAAACCTGGTTCCCTGGATCCCACACTCTTCGAGAAGACATATGATGGTGAACTGTTTGTGTGCCAAATATATGTGGATGACATTATCTTCGGTTGCACCAACCAGAAGTTCAGTGATGAGTTTGGACACATGATGCAAGAGCAATATCAGATGTCCATGATGGGTGAGCTGAAGTTCTTCCTTGGTCTTCAAATTCGTCAGCAAAGAAATGACATCTTCATATCTCAAGAGAAATACCCCAAAGATTTCCTGAAGAAGTTTGGAATGCAAGGCTGCAAAGGTTACACGACGCCAATGCCAACCAAGAGTCATCTGGGTCCTGACGCCAATGGTAAAGAGTTCGATCAAAAGGTATACCGCTCCATGATTGGTTCACATTTTATTTATGTGCATCTAGGCCAGATATTAAGCTTAGTGTTTGCATTTGTGCTCGATTCCAAGCGACACCAAAGGAATCGATCACTTAGTCCGGAAGTTTAATTCTTCGATATTTGGCTTACACCCCAACATTAGGATTATGGTATCCAAAGGGCTCAGAATTTGATCTAGTTGATTCTCGGATGTTGATTATGCTGGTGACAAGGTGGATCGCAAGTCTACATCGCACATGTCACTTTCTCGACGATCACTTGTCTGTTGGTCTTCAAAGAAGCGTAACTGTATCACTCTTCACTATTGAATCAATACATTGTTGCTGGATCTTGCTGCGCCACCTTCTATGATGAAGCAAACTCAAGGACTATGGCATCCATCTGAAACAAGTCCACTCTATTGCGATAATGAAAGCGCCATCGAGATTGCCAACAACCCAGTTCAGCACTCAAGACAAAGCACATTGAAATTGGCCATCACTTTCTCGTAGATCATGTCATGAAGGAAGATATTGATATCATACACGCCAACACCGAAGAGCAACTAGCGATATCCTCACAAAGCCCTTGGATGAGAAAAGGTTTTGCAAGTTATGTGTGAGCTAAATATTTTGGAATCCTCAAATGTCCTGTGATCAAGCACACATCCTAACACTTATGCATGTTGATGACTTAGATGTGCAACACACGAAGTAAAGTATATCTTCAATCAATGAAGACTTACATTCTGAGTGTGAATACATTAACGCGGAATTTGACTTGGGAGCGCCACGATAATTGTGCGCCGTGTCTGGGTATAATACTTACTATACGGTGGGTAACGGCACCACCAAATTCTTCTGTTTGAAGTGTTTGTCTCATGGTGTTACATTTGCTATGTCTTCGCATTTGGTTTGTCTTCAGTTTCAACTTGTCTTCATGATTATCTTCACTATGTTGCTTTGTTGCATTCTCTATATATATATATATATATATATATATATATATATATATATATATATATATATATATATATATATATATATATATATATATATATATATATATATATATATTAGAGTTCTGTCTTCTACATCATTCACTTATAGCTATTCTTCTTGTTTGAATCTTTTGAACAAAGTGAATGTGATCGGACCCTAACCTCTCTACGCTTTCTACCTCAAACTCTATCTATCCAAATCATATGCATTCTATTGAAACTGTCGAATGTCTTCTCTGCTTCCTTGTCAGCAGAAAATACAGAGACAAACATTAAATCTGTTTTAAATGTTCTATTCTTATTGCCTGAAACCTGGAGAAGCTGGAACGACCATCTGACAGTCCAGGCCGGCGTGGGAACGTGGGACAACCCCAAATGTGTTGCATGGTCACCACGTGTCCCACGATGTGAACCGCCAGGGGCACCTGCGTAATTGCGCTGTGCCGTCGCTTTCCCTATAAATACTTGTCCAATCGCGGTCAAAATCCTTCTTCCACCTCTCCACCTCAACAAACCCTAGCGCCACCGCTAGCTCTCAAAGATGCCGCGACGGCGCTTTAGCTGTCAGAATCCTCCGACGCAGTCTTCACGCCGCCGCAGACATCGCCTTCTCCGCCGACGCCAGAGGTGTCCTCCGCTGCCAAGTTAGGGCACGGAAGATCAAACTTTGGCCTCATCTTCTACTCCGCCTAGCGCTTCTTCGTGGTAAATTAAAACCCTCTTTTACCGCCCTTTGATCCTAGAGATTCATCCTTTTTCACCAAAAGTGGTTTCTGCCTCCACAAAGTTGGATCCATCCTGTCTCGAGATCTCATATAATGCCTAGTATATTCACTTATGCTTCACACATAGTTAGATTCCTCACTTGTACTTATTCTTGATTCATACAACTGGAACCAACTCTCAACATATAAGTGAATGTCTTCGCACTATGAGGTCAATGTCTTCTAAACTGATTTATCTTCAAAATCTTCTAAGAATGCATATGACCTCTTCCCTTCCCTCAGATCTCTAATGTCACACAGTACATGTCCGTGGAGAATCCCTTGGTTCTCATAGTCTGCATTCATTTGCGTAATTTACAAGATCACATCAACTCTCGAAGCCGCCCTGCCCCACCAAAGCAGACGGAAGCCTTTGATAAGGTTGAAGCCTTTCGCCTAAAACTTCATGGCAATGTAAAAGTCTCGCATGAAGGTCGCGTGACAACGCTACTGGGGCACATCAATGGATCTGCCCGAAGATCTCTATGAGCTTTACAAAAATGATCCTGAAGAGAGCTATGGTCAGCGCAAGACACGAATCCAATGGATTTTAAGATATTGCGCTGAGCAATGGTTCAAGTACAGATTTGTCACCAAGGAATATGCTGAAAAGAATGCCATCAAGCGTCCCTGGGGAGATTCTATAAAAATCTTCAACCCAAGACCAAATCTGAAGCTATTGCTCAAGGCTTCTACCCTTGCATGGTCCGTGGACCACAGCCTGCAGATGCCGACCCATCTTCATTGCTATGGTGTCGTGACGACAATTTGTTCAAGCACACCTTTCAGTTTGCCAAGAACTCAGCCAAAGAAAACAAGAAGTTACGGGGATTAGACTTCAACCCAGGCCCCTCTGCTCCTCATGCCGATGGCACACCCGAAGTTGAACCCAATCTTGTTGGGACCTTCTACAACCTAGAGGGTCTCATCACTCATATCATGGTTCAAGGGACAGCAGTGGATGAACCTACAGACGATGATGATTCTGATGAAGCGCCTGCACCACCGAAGCAAAAGAAGCTAAAGAAACCCAAAGCTTCGAAGCATTCCACTCCACCAAAATCTTCACGAGTGAAGCCTCTGGCCACTGCTCCTCCTGCACCAAGTGTGCAGTATGAAGATCTCTCACGCATCTCCAAGTCTGAGAAGAAGAAAAAGAAGCCTATGCACACCATCGGGTCCAGCTCACTCCGCCGCTGTTCTGAGAAACGAAAATGACGCCATTGATCTGTCAAGTGACGACGATCTTGCTGATGACGCTCTTGAGCAATTGATTAAGAGCAGGCAAGAGGCAGAAATCTTCAATGATTTGCCTCTCTTTGACGTGGAAGTATTGAACAACTTCATTGATGAGTGGTTTGACACCCCAATCTCAGCTTTGACGATCCGCAACTTCTAATTGGTCTCAGCTTCCTTCCATGGCGCCATTGCTTCTAAGCTGGCTCTAGCTCGTAAAATTGTTGAGCTGAAGCACAAGATCGACATGAAAAGGCTCAGCCAGAAGCACATGAACAAGCTCCAAGCAGGCGACGCCCGTAACTTCAAGGTCATGCCGCATGAGCTCAAGGAAGCGCTTTCATAAGAAACGGATGAAGCCAAATATTCTCGTGAGCACATGAAGATTCTTGCTGCCAAGTGTGTTCAAGCTTATAATGAAGCTGAGAAGCGCAAGGCACTTAAGGCCCCGCATCGACCCCAAGATGGCTGCCAAGAAGAAGAAGCCATCTGTGGAACAAGTTGAACCAACCAAAGGGAAGAACTTCAGATTGTATTCCCTACCAAGATGACAAAGCGTGAAGCCTAAGGTCCCCACAAGGGCTTCAGAGCTTCACAAGACAAGGGCAGCAAGCCAAGGCCGTAAAGCGCAAGACCAAGAACACCACCGATGATGCTCCACCCACCAAGAAGCGCAAGACCAAGAAAGATCGGGCTGCCCCACAGAGCCCCTTGTAGTCGAGCCGTTTCGTTGCTCGCCCCGAATCTGCACACCAAGAACGCATTTAATGATAGTTCATGAGCCTCGCTCCACAGAGGCTCTTGAAGTCAAGACATTCCAGCTGTTGACCCCACCGAAATCAAGACATTGGTCATCAAGACAATGTTGAAGATGATGAAGTCCTTCCTCGATCAAGCACAACGTAGTACATCGCCTGCTCACGAACAGCAAACTCATCAGCATTGGTCGTCCTTTGATGCCAATTGCTCAGTATGACTCATGGCCTGATCACCCACAAGACTTCACAAGCAAAAACACCCGTTACTCCCCAACCCAAGTCACCACTCCGTGGTTGAAGATGAAGACTTTGTGGCCCAACCAACTCCATCTCCACAAGCATCGCCAGCTGCTCGTAGTAGCTTTGCAAAGGACCAAGGCCTCAAGTCAATCTGTCAAGTGTTCCAGAAGGAGAAGAGCACCAATCTGTCTCACGCCAAATTTTCCTAAAGCCTCTCCAACTGTGAACAACTCTGAGTCTGAAGCCAAAGCGGCTGAAGATATTCCGGCTGCATCAGCCGATGACCAAGAAGAACCAATAAAAGAAGAAGCACGTGTTGCTACACCCCATACCAACCAAGTTGTTCTCGAGGAGAACTTGTCCGACCCTCCAGCTCCTAAAGTGGAGGTTAACAACATTGAGGCGACCACCAACACCAACACTGAAGCCAATGACGTTGTCATTGCTGTAGCCAATGTGGCGCCTGAGGTCAATGTCGGCTCAAGTAACAAAGACTCAAGCCACCGCCATCGCCATCGCCTCCTGCATCTCTCCAAGGCCACATACTATTGAGCAAGCATACAACTATGATCAGCTGGTCACTGTTAGATGGCCTATTCTGGTTCCTCCTCCCACCGCTGGTCCGCACTTGACTATCATGTCGAGCACAGCCACGTGTCCGTAAGCCAAAGCCAAGACCGCCTGTGTTTCTGTGTAATCGCCACTTCACCAAGGTTCTTTAATGAAAATGGCTTCAAAGCGCACAACACTTTCTTTGATAGCCCCAAGAACCCCTATTCAAGGCCAAGGATTTCATCTGATTAGTTCTGGAGCTATCAGCAGTGCAGCTACTACTCATGTGTTCTCTATGATCAAGGGCGATCTTCCCTCATATGCGCCTTGATCATGTCATTGTTGGACTACCTTGCCTTGAAGAAGCCCTTGATCGCTTCCCGATGCTCGCCTTGCTAAACTTTGTGACCGATAAGGAGCATTGAATGAAGAACTTCGCTTCAATTCAACGCCACCCACCACATTCGCTGCTACAATGTGGATCCAAGACTTGGGTCCTTGAGGATGATGTAATGTCCATCATGAAGCTAAAGCTGACATCATTGAGCTTACAGCTTGCCCACTCCAGTGAATTATATGAACTGGTTGTCACTTGCATCAAATGCTTTGGAGAGCATCTTTCGTGCCTGAGCCCAACATGAGCCAAATGCTAAGCATGATGAAGCCTCTCGCCACATGACGCTAATTACCCAAAAGAATTCTTTTGTCAAGACCTAGAGTATCTGCCCGCACCATTTATCACATCATCAAGCTTAACTCTATGGCCTCGTCAAAGGACATTCTTCAGCAAAGAAACTTGAAGGAGCAATGAAGACTTTGGTCTTCTATCTTCAACGGCATCGCCTTTAATGCTCAAGACTTCTTTATCAGCAGCTTGGTCTGATCGTGCTCGATCTCTTTGGCCTCAAGTTCTATGTCCGTGGGTCATGAGCCTCATCAAGCTACACTTAGCTATCAACTATCGCCCCTCCGCCGCAACCATCCGATCTTTCCGCCAGAGGTTGATATGTCAGCCAGCCATATACCCGAGCCCGCCAAGGAGCTTGTTTGTCTTCACAATGCCGATCACCAAAGCTTCACGCAACCCATTGAAGGAGTCCGCAGTCACCGTGGTTTATCCCTTGGTGGCAATACACGCCATCTCACCGCGTGCTCAAACCGAAGCCACTGATAGCACTATTGCTCAAAGGCCTTGGAAGCAATCTCGTGTTCTCAATGACCGAGAACTTCTTCTTGCACTGCATCAGAAACAGGATAAGCATCGCTACTGGCTGAAGCGCCAGATGCAAAGCCTCTTGGTGGACGTCAATCGCATTCGCAACCTTGCCACCAAGAATGCCTTTGTTATGCATGAAACCTGTCGGAGGTCTTGGAAGAGTTTGACCTTGCTGAGTGCTGAAGTAGATCTTCAAGACGATGGCTTCACTGAGAGATTCAAGTTTGACTCCACTTCTCCAAGGAATGTTGTTTTGCGTCGAACTCCGTCTCTTGAAGACTCTGATTATTCCTCCTCCGCTGCAACGGTGAATGCCAGAGTGATCGATGATCAAGACGATGCTACTTCACCAACTTCAGCGCGTATCAACACTGCACCAAGCTCGTCTGCACCGCCAAACCCCAAAGCCGACCCTGCATCTTCTCCTACTCCTTCTGGGAACGGCTCTATGTCTTCAAACCTTTTTGGTCCTTACAAACAAAAGGGGGAGAAGCATATGAGTTGATAGTCTTCAAGCGGGTCCATATGGGCGGTTGCTCTATATTTTGCCTAGTGTTTACAACTCTCGCTTTTGAAACATTTGGTTCTTTGAGTTGTAACACTTAAACTTGATGGTCGTCTGCTACGTTTTCTGATATTCTGTGATGCAATGATAAATTCCGCATGTGCGATGATTCCGCACTTAGTCATCTTGCAGACATCCATTTTTCATTATGCATATCATTCTCCTCATTATATCAAATCATGCATGATGAATTGTCTTCATAAGTTGAAGAGGATCTCCACAAGTACACCCTGCCATGTGCATTTGCATTCCAAAAGCAAATTACTTATATGCACATCTTCGGGGGAGCCTTTTTGCTACTTATGACGATAGTACATTTTATCCTTACAATTTCACATACTTTTATCCCTCGTTGAAAACTTCAACCAGCTTTGTCATCAATCACCAAAAAGGGGAGATTGTAAGTGCATCTAGTGCCACCCCTAGTTGGTTTTGGAGTATTGACGACAAACCTGGTTGAGGGACTAATGTGCTTGTGAGAATTGCAGGATAAGACAGTAGTAGTCCCTCATTGATTCGGGTTTACCTACCGGAGATGACCCCTAAAATGTATGAAGACATTTAAGACAATGGTGGTATGTGAAGATATTCACATTGAAGACTATGTGTCGGGAAGCTGATCGTGTCCTCGCTGGACACCTATGGGACCTGGTCCCTTGTGGTCTGGAGGGGGGCGGAGATTGCACAAAGAGCGGATCAAGCGATGCACACGAGCAGATTTACCCAGCTTCGAGCTCTCCGGAGAGATAATATCCTACCGCTGCTTTTATGGATTATATTGTGTTCTTGCTAGGAAGCAATGGGAGCTACAAAACCTAGCCCGAGTGTGGTCTCGTGATGAGTAGAATGAACTAAGCCGAGCCGAACCGAACCCTTTCTACGCTGCACTTGGGCCCTTTATAGGCACAAGGGGTCACCACAGTGGAAAGTAGACAAGGGTAAGATAGTAAAAACAGAGGTTGGTACACCGCTTGTACAAAGGTACAAGGATCTATACCTAACTCGACGGCAAGGGACAAGAGTCATAATGCCCGCCTCACGGCCGCTCGAACAAAGGTAACAGGACCACACGCGCCCGCTTGCCACGATGGTAGCTTGTCGCCGCTTATCGCTGCTCCCCGCTGGCTGCACAGCCCGTCGACACGCTGCTTGGGAAAGCCCCATGGCTACACGCTACGGATGAGCTGGAGCGAGATGAAGAGAGGTCACTTGTCGCTGGGCGCAGCACCTTGCCGGGCAAGGTTCTTGTCGCGCCGGAGCTTATCGCCATCAGCCTTCCCGGCAAGCTCCTCTTGCCGGGTCTTGTTTTGTGCCTTGAGTATTCTTCCCGCAAGCTCCTCTGCCGGGTCTTGATTACTTTATTTTGAGCGGTTCAAGGAGCCACGAGGATCTTGGCGTCACCAGGCCAGTCCTACTGCTGGTGTTGCGACCGTCTGCGGCACGAAGTTCGGGATACTAGGGTACCCCTACTCTAGTACACCGACAGAGCCCCCGGCCCGGGCCACACGCGCCGAGCTCGCTGGGCCAGCTCAAAACAAAGGCACGGGCACGCCGCGGTCCGGATTACGCCATTATCGCCTAGACCCACCACGCCCCACTAACGCCACGCATCGGACGTGGCGCCGTGGGGAGATCGTGGGCTTTTTAATGGAAAATCGAACGCCCGCCCCTCGCCTTCATAAGGGGGAACAGGCAGGACGCCCACTTGCCCTTGCTGCCACATCGTAAACCCCCGCCGCTTCCCCTTTCTTCTCGAGCCCAAAGAGAGCGACGCCCGCCTCCATTGCCACCGGTGCCACTAACACCGCCGCCCTCCTCCACCACCTCTCCCCATGGCTCAAGGCCGATAAGGAAAGGGCGGAATCGCCGAGGCGCTAAAGCAGCTCGCGGCGCATGCGGAAGGAGCGGCCTCTTCGATCCTCGCTTGACAGTGAAGGAGCTGCGGAGTTGTACTATCTTCTTCGTCGACGGAGACCCGGCGCACTACAAGACGAGAGTCATCTCCGCCGCCACATCCGGAGAAGGTTTTCATCGGGTACCCTTTTCGCTTTTTCCATCGCGGGCTCGCCCGCCTTTTCTCAATTCTTCCGTGATGTCATGAACACATATGGCCTCCGCCCTGATTTCACTCCTCAACGCCGCCCTCACCTTGGCCGCTGACACCTCTGTGAGAACTTTGTCGGGTCCACCCAAATGTAGCACTCTTCCGCCATTACTTCATGCCCCACGAGAGAGGAGAGCCGCTATTGGAGGGATTGCATGGGTCTCTAGGATCGGCAAGAAGGAAGCGATTCTTGACGGAGAGTTGCGAAAAGTGGGAGGAGTGGAGAGCTGACCGTGTTGATCTTAGAAGAGGAGCCACAACTTTCACCGCCTCGCGCCTAAACTCCCATAGTGCGCGGTAATGATTGGAGCAACTTATACCGGAGGACGACAAGTTGAAGATTGCCGTGACTAGGATTTTATGCCTCCGCAAGCAGGGCTTACCGAGGAGCTGTTGGCGCGACTTCCTTCGCCGCTGCATTGCGCCTTTGCAGAGAGGAGAAGGCCTGCTTGGGAATTCCAAAATGCGGCGGATATTATGAGGCTGCGCTTCAGGTCTCGAACTCGAACTTTACCGCCTTCGAGCCGATGGCATGCCGGAGCTGTTCAAGCTCGATGCAGATCACCCCAGTGGTGCATGTTGCCGAGGGGAGTC
Organism: Aegilops longissima; assembly: GCA_021605205.1. Taxonomy (NCBI): domain Eukaryota; kingdom Viridiplantae; phylum Streptophyta; class Magnoliopsida; order Poales; family Poaceae; genus Aegilops; species Aegilops longissima. The sequence continues at coordinate 25,570 of JAHIAM010005319.1, forward strand.
GTGCCTTTGTGCAACAACTGCCGCTTGACAAAGATCCGCGATGATGCTGCCAGCGATTCCCATGGAATCGCTCCAACTTGGCAGAGCCTCCGACGCACGCGCGCAGCAGCTTCTTCGACAACTTGGTGGAAGTGCCGATCCGCCGCCGACGAGCGAGAGATGGTTTCACCCGCGACACCACCGATCAGAGATGGTGCGACGCTATTAAGCAGTTGGAGGAGGCGGCAGATGCCGCCGGCCACGCGGTTTGGGTTTACTGCCGAGGAGGCGGAGACAGCCGAGGCGGCCAGCCTCGCCGACCGAGAAGAGCTTGTCGGTGAGGAGGAACAGCCGAGCCCGACGCCAACTGGAAGAGCCGCCGGTGGCGCTTCCTCCGCCAAGCAGCTTGTGCCGAGGAGGAGCCCATGCCCCGCTTAAGGAGACGCCCAAGACCGAGAAGTGGGGGCGGCAGACGGCCCAACAGCCGCCTGCCGCCTCGACGCAGCTTCCACCGCTGCAAGCACTCTGCTGCTGAGCGCCCCGCCGCCATAGCAACGGGAGCGGGTCTTCGAGTCGCGCCCTCGTGATCCGCCAAGCGTCCGAGGGAATCTTCTCCTCCAATTGTCGCTACGGAGCGGACTTGATCTCTCCGCCTCAGCCCGAGGAAGAAGAGGAAGAGTAAGATCTTGTCGGTGCTACTTGTAACCCTTCAATTTATTGCTTAATTTTATATCCGATGGCTTCACTCAACCTCTCCTTCTTCAGACGTTAGCTCGAGGGCGCCAAGAGGGCCAAGACCCCGTGGTTGTCGCCTCAGATGATTCCCCTGTAGACAGGGGCACGTCTGGGACTCCCTTGCCGACCAAGCACTTCTTCATCAGAAGCAGCCCCAAAGACAGCCCCCAAGGTGAAGTGTTTGGTTTACTTTCATGGTTAGGTGTGCTTTGGGTGCTTCTTCACACCGATATCTGGTTTGTTGAATTATGTAGGAGCAGAGCAGCCTCATCAAGAAGCACCGAGGTCACTCCCAAGTTCTGCTTGCTTCGACCACGCCGCCAAGGGAGAACTTCTCCGCCAAGGGAGCGCCTCCGGCAAGGGAGGCCTCCGACAAGGGGAGCTTCGACAAGGGCCAGCGCCGATTTACCTCCGGTTGTGGGAGACCGCATGCAACAGATCCCATTGCAGTGATTTTCTTGTTTGAAAACCTCCCTTGGATTCTCTTTTTTCTTTCTTCTTTCTTTCAACATTTGCTTGACTTGTTCTTTTCTTTTTTCTCGACCATCGATCCATCTCACGGAGATCCGATGGAGACCGAGGCTGCCGGCGAAGAGGACGCTCGCGGCAACAATGTCGATGCCGCCAACATGGAGGAGGAGGTCGGCGCCGACGGGCCTGCCGGGCGAGGAGGTCGCCAAGCATGCCGGGCGCAGAGGCGGGAGGAATTGTGATCGACCGACGGTCCCGAGACCGCAGGAGCGCCAGCGCTGCACCCGGGCCGATCCTCCCGCCACCGATGTTGCACCAGACTCCGAAGAGCCCCAGCCCGGCGCCTATATGAAGGCCGGCGAGGGTGTCTTTATCAAGCTCCCATGGGCATCAAGCTCCGTGGCACCGCCGAGGGGAGACCTTCGACGCTGAACTGCTTGCTCCGGCCACATTGCCGCTGGTTGATGCCCTCAGCAGCAGCAGCGTGAGCCCGAGGATGAGCAGCTGCTAAGGAGGTTGTTGTCGCTTACCGCGCCTCGACAAGCCAAACTGAGTCTGTGGAGGCGCTTGTCGCGAGGGCGGAGCTGACTTGGAGAAACGCTGAAGAGCTCCGGGCGCGCCAACAAAGAAACTCTCCGGATATAGCAGAGGCGCCGAGCAGCTTGTCGAGGAGCGCACGGCCTTCATCTTGGAGAAGGGCGAGGTCGAGGAGCAGCAGAGGCTTGCCGGGCAGAAGCCTCCGCGAGAAGGGAGCTGGCGCAGCGGAAGATCAACCTCGACAGCCTTATGAGGAAGATCTTCGCTGCAGGCGCGAAAGCAAACGATTGGCGGGCCACTTCAGGAGGCAAAGGATGTTGCCGCGCTGCCGAGGCCGCCAAGAAGGAGTTGGAGACGAGGGTGGCTCAGCCGGAGTCCACCTTCGAAGAGCGCCGAGGAGGTCGCCGGGTTGAAGCGCCGAGCGCGAGAAGGACGCCACACCTCGGCGAAGGCAAGGTCGCTTCACGAGAAGATCAAGGAGATCGATGCCGCTAAGGACTCCAAGGCGGATCTCGAGCTGAAATCGACCACCTTGACGGAGACGTTGAAGGCGCCAAGGAGCGGAAGCGGCCTGGCCGGAGAAGATCAAGGCCAATGAGGAACTGCTGTCGAATGCTGTGACCGCCATATAATCTCAGTAGATAGCATAATGCATCGGATGTAGTCTTGTGGACACCGCCGCCGCATCCATAATGAGCTGATGGAGCCGAATGGTGGATCTTGGGTACTCCACCGACGAGAACCTCCAACCCAGCGCCAAGCTCAGCCTATTCTTCAAGGGCGTACGACGGGTCTCCAAATGCCCGGAGGAGATCCCAAAGCAATCGCGGAGGAGTCGTGCCAAGTTTGCGCCGGGCTCTGTAGGTGCCGATGAAAGTGGCCTTCCGCAACCCAAAGGCCGATTTCACCAAAGTCCTCAAATCCTCGCCTCCATCTCCGACGTTGAAGCGCCAAGGTCCTTGTCGCACCCATTGTGGATGTGGTGAGCGAGTCAAGAGGCTCGATGACGCACCGCATGGACTAGGCCACCAAGCTTATCTTTCTCTTGTCGCCGAGATCATGTTTAGGCTAAAAATTTATTAGATCTCATAAGTTATTATGTAATATACACTATCTTAGGCAATCGAATGCAATGTTATTTTTTTACTTGATTTCTACCTTGTAATGCTTATGCCCCACGCTTTTAGGGGACTTATCGCTGCAAACACCTTTTGTCATGAGCTACCGAAAGTGCGGAACTTCAGCAGCCTGTCGGGCGATGTTCCCGATTAAGCAACCTTGTCGCAACTAGTTGCAGCACACTTAAGCTGTTGAGCAGACTCAAACAAAGCAAGGGCGTTAGTTAGTCGCGAGTCGGTTCCTCCGCGCATGTGTTTCCCATACAAAGTACTATCGCTCGAGGAAGATAACTTCAAAATTTAAAACTGATTGTTTAAACTTAGCAACTTAGCTTCTCTCGTTGTCCATTTCCGCAAGGCAACAGTTCTCCTAGGAAGCTTGGTGGCCCACACCATTAGTTCCTCGAAGCGACGCCAGGCCCACACCATTATCTTCTCCTTCCTCCCTTGCTAACTTTTGGTGATGAACCTTCTTCTTGTTTGAGAAGAAAGAAGAGAAAA
>JAHIAM010005320.1:0-43034 GCA_021605205.1 Aegilops longissima
ACAGGCCACTCCCGTCGATGATCGGCAACATCCACGAGACCCTCGGTCCAAAGTGCTCCACATTCTCCCTAAAAGTGTTCAGGGCGGCGGCACTCGCTAGCGCCTCGTCGGCCTTGATCTTCTCCTTCAAGGCCACCTCCTGCTCCTCGGCGCCGTCCAGCTCGAGTCAAAGTAGTCGGCTTCAACTCAAGATCTGCGTTGGAGTCCTTGGCGGCGCTTAAGCTCCTTGCTCCTCTCAGCGAGCGACCCTGCAGCTCGCCAAGAGTGTAGGCGTCCTTCTCGGCTCACACTTGGCGCAGCAAGCTCCTCGCCGCTCACCTTGAGGTCGGCCTCCAGCTGCGCACCTTCGTCTCCAGCTCCTTCTTGGCGGCCTCGGCAGCTGCGGCAGCATCCTTTGCTTCTTTGAGAGCCCCTGAATGTTTGCTCGCTGCAAGCTCCTCCTCGTGGCTGTCAAGGATAACCTTCCGCTCGCCAACTCGCCTTCTGCGCAGACAGCTTCTCGGCAGCAAGCCTCTGTTGTTCTTCAACTTCAGCCTTCTCGAGGATGAAGGCTTTACGCTCCTCGGCGAGTTGCTCCGCTCCTCGCCGAGGGACCGGAGAGCTTCTGGTGGAGGCCGGAGCTCCTCCGCGCTTCTCGATGTCCATCCCTCCTTCGCGACAAGCGCTTCTCGGATTCTAGCTTGGCCCCGGCGCGTAGAGCGATAGCAGCTTCGCAGCTGCTCCTCCTCGGTTCGCCTGCTGCTGCTCGGCGTCGACCAGCGTTAGCCCAGCGGAGGCGAGCAACTCTTCATCAAAAGTTTCTCCTTCGACCGGCGCCCTAGAGCTCGGCGCCCAGGGGAGCTTGATGAAGACGCCATCGCCGGCCTTCAAATAGGCGCCGGGCTGGGGCTCTTCGGAGACTGACGCTGCAGCAGCGGCGGAGGGATCGGTGGTCGGCGTGGCGCTGTCGCTCCTGCGGCCTCGGGGCCGTCGGTCGATCGCCGGACCCTCGCCCGCTCTGGGCGGCAGCCTTGGCGGCCTCTCCGCGGCGGGATCATCAGCGCCGCCTCTTCTTCGATGACAGGCGTCGTGCGGTATTACCAGCGTTTCCTCGCCGGTGACCTCTGTTTCCATCGGCTCCGTGGCAGATGGACGACGACCGAGAAGGAAGAAAGGTCAAGCAAATATTCAAAAGAAAATCAGAAGAAGCGACAGAAGGAAAGTTTTCAAGCGAGTGGATTACCGTACTAGGATCTGCGATCGTGGACTCAACCACGAGGGTCGTGGTGCTATCCCTTGCGGAGAACTGTCCTTGCGGAGAATTCTCCTTGCGGAGAACGCTCCCTTGCCGGGAATCCTCCCTTGGCGGTGTAGTCGAAGCATATGGCATTTCGGGGCGGCTTCGGCACTCTGGTGAGGCTGCTGCTCCTACACAAACCAACATCGAGATATCAGCAAAGAAAGAGCACCCAGCGCGCACAGCAGGAAGTAAACCATATACTTACGATGGGGGCTGCGCTGAGGGCTGCTGAGAATAGTTGCGGGTCCGGCAAGGTGGTCTCGGACACGCCCCGCTGTCACGGTGGGTTGTCCTCGATGACAATCACCGGGACCTTGGTTCTCTTCGCGCTCTTTGGGCGGGTCCTAAATAGGAATGGGTTGAGGAAGCAAATCAGATACAAGACAAAGCAACAAAATTGAAGAACTACAAGTACAACAAAGAATCTTACTCTTCTTCTTCCTCGTCGAGCTGAGCACGGAGAGGTGAAGTCCGCCCACCTTGGCGACGAGGCGGAGAGTAGGTTCCCTTGCCGCTTGGCGGGGCGAAGCGGTGGTCGGGAGGCCCGCTGCGATTCCGCTCGGCGTGAGGTGCTCCACGGCAACAGTGCTTGCGCAGTGGAGCGTCGCCGCGGCGGCTGTGACCCGTCTGCCGCCCTGCTACGTCCCCGGCCTTGCGGAGACGCCTTCTTGGAGCTGGGGGCTCCGCTTGCGGCAAGCTGTCTGAAAGTGGGGAGGAGGAGGAGCCGATCTTCAACGAGTCGCTCGCACCCTCGGCGGGCTCGCTCGACCCAGCTTCGGGCCCGACAAGCTCTTCCTCTCCGGCAAGCCCCTCTTGCTCGACAAGGCTTGCTGCCTCTGCTGCCTCTGCCTCCTCCACGGTGAATCCGAACTCGCCCGCGGCAGCGGCTGCTGCCGCCTCTTCCAGCCTGGTGGCGTCGCGCATCTCATCATCGGTGGTGTCGCGGTGAGGCTCTTCATTCATCGGGGTGGACCGGCACTTCTCCCGGCCGTCAAAGAACTCCTGCACGGCGTCATCTGCAGGCTCTTGCCAAGTTGGGACAATTCCATGCGAGTCGCTGCGCATCATCATTACGCCGGATGCGGTCGGCGAGGAATTGTTGCAATGAACGACACTCCTCGGCAACCTGAGCGCTCCGGGATGTTCAGGATCTTGCTGAACAGTTCTAGGAGCATCGCGTCGTTCGGGACAGTGAAGTTGAAGTTGAGGCCGGCGCAGCCTCATGATATCCGCCGCTTCGGAACTCCCGTGGGTCTCCTCCTCTCCTATAGAAGCGTCGGCGGCGAAGAAAATCTGCGCCAACGGCTCCTGTGAGTCCGCAAGCCTAAGGCGTAGGATCCGGTGGCGGCAATCTTCAGCCTAGCGTCTTCGGGCCACGCTGCTCCAATCGTTGCTCGCACTCTCGGGTTTGGCGCTGGCGATGGCAGCTGCGGGTTCTCCTCGACAATCCAGCACCATCGCTCTCCATTCATCCCACTTGTTGCGGAGCTCTCCTCGGATAAGCTTCCTTCTTGCGGTTCTCGAGATCCAGCGATTCCTCCGGAAAGAGCTCCCTCTCTCAACTCGGGGCATAAAGAAGTGGCGGAAAAGAGCTACATTTGGATGGACTCCGACAAAGTTTTCGCGAGATGTCGAAAACTGCCATGGTCGAACAGCATTGGTGGTGAAGTCAAGGAGGCGGAACCGTAGGTGTTCATGATATCACGAAAAATTCAGAGAAAGGCGGGCGAGCCCGCGATGAACAACGCAAGAAGGGATACCCATTGAGCCGTTCAGCGGCAGCTGGAGTACCTTCGTCGCGGATCGCTCGCGTCTCCGTCGACCGAAGAGGTAGTAGTACTCCCTCAGCTCCGTCGCGTGAGCTGGGGAGATTGCCGCTCCTTTCGAGGCGCCGAGCCTGCGCCTCTTCGACTTCACGACCTTCCCTTGTCGGCTTCGGTGCCATGGCGGAGGTGGTGGGGAGATCGAGCATTGGTGATCTTTGGTGGCAATGGGGGTGGGCGCTGCTCCTTTCAGCTTTGGGAAGAAGGGGAGGCGGAGGTTTTCGAGATTGAAATAGCAACTGCGAGATGGGTGAACTGCCCTGTTTCCTCTGCTTATAAAGAGGGAGGCGGACGTTCCCTTTCGAATAAAGAAACCACCCACGATCTCTCCCACGACGCCGCATTCGAGCGCGTGCCGTTCGGGAGAGCGCGGTGGATCTGGAGTGACATACGTCGTAACCCAGGCCGCATGTGCCCTGCCTGTTTGGGCCTGGCCCAAAGCGTTCGGCACCATGTGTGGCCCGGGCCGGGGCTCTGTTGGTGTACTAGAGTAGGGTACCCTAGTATCCCGAACTTGTGCCGGCAGTTCAGCGCCACGACAAGGCTTGCGGTGATCGCCAAGGTCCTCCGTGGTTCCTTTGGAGCCATTCAAGAACAAAGTATTCAAGCCAAGGAGAAAGGCCCGGCAAGAGGAGCTTGCGGAAGGCGATATTCAAGCCAAGGAGACAAGGCCCGACAAGAGGAGCTTGCCGGAAGGCTAACCAAGGCATCTCAAGGAACTTGCGCGACGCGTCCAGCGTCCGGCGAGGCCGTGAACGACAAGCTTCGGACGCGACAAGACAACGACGCGCAAAGGCGGTTGCCACGCAAACAACCACTCTATACCAGCGCTCCAAGACATCCACCAACGTGTGCTACAGGACCTTTATAGGCGCGTGGCAAGAGGCGTGTGGCGGTGGTGCTTGGATGGGCGGCAGACAAGATTGCCATCGTGAGCGGTGGCGTCCCGAGTCCCTTTAGCACTATTTGGGCAGCGTGAGCGGGCATTTAATGCCTTTGTCCCCTGCCGTCGGTTAGGTATGATACCTTGTACAAGTAGTTGTGCCAACCACAACTCCTTTTCCATTTTACCCTTGTCTACGTTGCCACGCCGGAGACCCTCGAGCATATAAAAGGAGGCCCATGCAAGCGTAGAAGGGGTTGAACGAAAAGCACTCACGCTCGGTCTCGTTAGCAGCTAGTGCGTCTGTAGCATTCAGCGCTCTCGAGCAAGAACTCAATACCGAGACATGCAGCGGTAGGAGTGTTATCTCTCGGAGAGCTCGAAGCTGGTAACTGCTTCGTGCTTACGCCTCGATCTGCTCTTCGTGCAATCTCCGCCCCCGAACCGAAAGGGGCTCGGTCCGGTCCCATAGGTGTTCGTGGATCAGCTTCCCCGACAAAGTTCAACTCTAGTGTAAAATTATTTGTACTAGGCTAAATAGCTAGTTCAACTCTAGTGTAAAATTATTTGAACTAGCTTATAGAGCTAGTTCAACTCTAGTGTAAACTTTTTTGAACTAGCTTATAGAGCTAGTTCAACTCTAGTGTAAAATTATTTGAACTAGCTTATAGAGCTAGTACAACTCTAGTCTAAAATTATTTGTACAAGCTTATAGAGCTAGTTCAACTCTAGTGTAAAATAATTTGTACTAGGCTATAGAGCTAGTTCAACTCTAATGTAAAATTATTTTATCTAGCATATAAGCAGTTCAACTCTAGTGTAAAATTGTTTGTACTAGGCTATAGACCTAGTTCAACTCTAGGGTAAATTTTTTTATCTAGCTTATAGAGCTAGTTCAACTCTAGTGTAAGAGCTATCACTCTAGTGTAAAATTATTTGAACTAGGCTATAGAGCTAGTTCAACTCTAGTGTAAACTTATTTGAACTAGCTTATAGAGCTAGTTCAACTCTAGTGTAAAATTATTTGTACTACTCTAAAGAGCTAGTTCAACTCTAGTGTAAAATTATTTGAACTAGCTTATAGAGCTAGTTCAACTCTAGTGTAAATATTTTTGAACTAGCTTATAGAGCTAGTTCAACTGTAGTATAAAATTATTTGAACTAGCTTATAGAGCTAGTTCAACTCTAGTGCAAAATTATTTGTACTAGGCTATACAGCTAGTTCAACTCTAGTGTAAAATTATTTGAACTAGCTTATAGATCTAGTTCAACTCTAGTGTAAAATTATTTGTACTAGGCTATAGAGCTAGTTCAACTCTAGTGTTAAATTATTTGAACTAGCTTATAGAGCTAGTTCAACTCTAGTGTAAAATTATTTGAACTAGCTTATAGAGCTAGTTCAACTCTAGTGTAAAATTATTTGTACTAGGCTATAGAGCTAGTTCAACTCTAGGGTAAAATTGTTTTATCTAGCTTATAGAGCTAGTTCAACTCTAGTGTAAGAGCTATCGACTCTAGTGTAAACTTATTTGTACTAGGCTATAGAGCTAGTTCAACTCTAGTGTAAACCTATTTGAACTAGCTTATAGAGCTAGTTCAACTCTAGTGTAAAATTATTTGTACTATGCTATAGAGCTAGTTCAACTCTATTGTAAAATTATTTGAACTAGCTTATATAGCTAGTTCAACTCTAGTGTAAATTGTTTTGAACTAGCTTATAGAGCTAGTTCAACTCTAGTGTAAAATTATTTGAACTAGCTTATAGAGCTAGTTCAACTCTAGTCTAAAATTATTTGTACAAGCTTATGGAGCTAGTTCAACTCTAGTGTAAAGTTAAATGTACTAGGCTATAGAGGTGGTTCAACTCTATTGTATAATTATTTGAACTAGCTTATACAGCTAGTTCAACTCTAGTGTAAAATTATTTGTACTAGACTATAGAGCTAGTTCAACTCTAGTGTAAAATTATTTGAACTTGCTTATAGAACTAGTCCAACTCTTTTGTAAAATTATTTGTACTAGACTACGAGGCGAGTTCAACTCTAGTGTAAAATTATTTGTAAAAGCTAATAGAACTAGTCCAACTCTTTTGTAAAACTATTTGTACTAGGCTATAGAGCTAGTGCAACTCTAGTGTAAAATTATTTGAACTAGCTTATAGAGCTAGTTCAACTCTAGTCTAAAATTATTTGTACAAGCTTATAGAGCTAGTTCAACTCTAGTGTAAAAAAATTTGTATTAGGCTATCGAGCTAGTTCAACTCTATTGTAAAATTATTTTAACTATCTTATACAGCTAGTTCAACCCTAGTGTAAAATTATTTGTACTATACTATCGAGCTAGTTCAACTCTAGTGTAAAATGATTTGAACTAGCTTATGGAGCTAGTTCAACTCTAGTGTAAGATCTGCGTTGGAGTCCTTGGGGCCTAAGCTCCTTGCTCCTCTCGCAGGCGACCACCTGCCAAGGTGGCGTCCTTCTGGCTGCCGCGCAAGCTCCTGCCGCTCCCTTGGGGCCTCCAGCGTCCCTTTCTCGCTCCTTCTTGGCGGCCTCGGCGTTTGCGGCAGCATCCTTTCTTTGAGAGCCCCCGGAATGTTTGCTCCGCCAAGCTCCTCCTCGTGGCTGTCAAGATAACCTTCGCTGCCTTTCGCCTTCCTGGAGCGCTTCAGGATGAAGGCTTCGCTCCTCGGCGGTTGCTGCTCCTTTGCGGGGCGGAGCTTCTGGTGGAGCCGGAGCTCCTCCTCGCTTCTCGATGTCCCTCCCCGACAAGCGCTTCTCGGGATTCAGCTTGGCCGCGGGGCGACGGCACTTCGGTCTCCTCCTCGGGTTCGCCTTCTCTTTTCGGTGCGTCGAAGCGTCGGCCAGTGGAAGCGGCCTCTTCATCAAAAGTTTATCCGACCGGCGCCAGGGCTCGGGCCGGGGGCTTGATGAAACGCCATCGGGCCTTCAAATGGCGCCGGGCTCTCTTGAACTGGCCAGGCGGAAGGATGCGGTCGGCGTGGCGCCCCCCTGCCCTCGGGTCGTCGGTCGATCGCGGACCCTCGCCCGGCTTCGCGGCAAATGGCCCCTCCGCGGGGATCATGCGCCGCCTCTTCGATGGGCGGCATCGTCGGTATTGCGCGTTCTCCTGCGGCGACCTCTGTTTCCATCGGCTCCGTGGCGGATGGACTGGCACGAAAAAGGAAAAAGGTCAAAAATATTCAAAAATAAAATCAGAAGAAAAGAACACAAGGAAAGTTTTCAAGCAAAGGATTACTACTAGGATCTCGATCGTGGTCTCAACCAGGGATGGTGCTATCCCTTGCCGAAAATCCCTTGGAAATCTCCTTGGGAGAATGCTCCCTTGGAGAATCCTCCTTGGCGGTGTAGTCGGCAGATGGCATTTGGGGGGCCGGGCACTCTGGTGAGCTGCTCTGCTCCTACAAAACCAAGATCGAGATATCAGCAAAGAAAAGCACCCATCGCCCGGGACGCGAAGTAAACCATATACTTACGATGGGGGCTGGGTGATGCTGAAATGGTTGTCGGGTCCGGCAAGGTGGTCTGGACCGCCCCCTTGTCGTGGTGGGTTGTCCTCGATGACAATCACCAGGACCTTGGTTCTCTTCGCCCTCTTTGGGCGAGGTCACGAAAGGAATGGGTTGAGTGAAGCAAATCAGATACAAGACAAAGCAACAAAATTGAAGAACTACAATCAGAATCTTACTCTTCTTCTTCCTCGTGATGGCGGGAGGTTCGGCCCACCTTGGTGCACGGGGAGGTAAGTTCCCTTAGCGCGGCGGGGCGGTGGTGGGAGGGCCCGCTCCGATTACCTTGGCGTGAGGTGCTCAGCAACGTGCTAGCCACGGTGGGCGCGTCGGGGTGGCTGTTGACCCATATGCCGCCCTTCTCCCGGCCTTGCGGGGCGCCTTCTTGGGTGGGGGCTCCGCTTGGGCAAGCTTCGAAAGTGGGGAGGAGGAGGGCCGATCTTCAGGAGTCGCACCCTCGGCGGGCTCGCTTGACTCGCCGGGCCGACAAGCCCCTCGTCGGCAAGCCCCTCTTGCTCGCAGGCTCCGCCTCTGCCCTCTGCCTCCTCCCGGTGAATCCGAACTGCCCAGTGGCCTTCTGCCGCCTCTTCCGCCGGTGGCGTCGCGCATCTCATCCCCGATGGTTTGGGTGAGGCTCTTACATTCATCGAAGGGGACGGCACTTCTAAGGCGTCAAGAACTCCCGCATCATCTGGGCTCTTGCCAAGTTGGGACAATTCCATCGAGTCGCGCCATTGCGGATGCGGTCGGCGAGGGTTTTACTGTGGCGACACTCCTTGGCAACCTGAGCGCTGGGATGTTTAGGATCGTGCTTGAACAGTTCCGGGAGCAGCGTCAGTTCGGGGCGGTGAAGTTGAAGTTGAGGCCGAGGCAGCCTCATGATATCCGCCGCGTTGGAACTCCGGGGGTCTCCTCCCTTCTGCGAAGCGTCTGACGAAAAAATCTGCGGCGGCACCTACAATAGTCCGGCAAGCCTAAGGCGTAGTTACAGTGGCGGCAATCTTACCTAAGCGTCTTAAAGAACGCTGCTCCAATCGTTGCCGCGCCCGGGGGTTTGGCTGGCGTGGGCTGCAGTTCTCCTCGACAATCCGCAATCCTTCTCCATTCATCCCACTTGCTGCGGAGCTCTCCTCGGATAAGCTTCCTTCTTGCGGTTCTGAGATCCAGCGATTCCGCGGAAAACCCCTCTCCCGGGGCATAAAAAGTGGCGGAAAGAGCTACATTTGGATGGACTCCGACAAAGTTTTTGGGGATGTCGAAAACTGCCATTCAACAACATTGGGGGTGAAGTCAAGGGGCGGAACCCGTGAGTGTTCATGATATCTCGGAAAAATTAGAAAGGGGGGCCCGTGAAAACGGGAAGGATACCCGGGCCCGTTCAGCGGCGTGGGGTACCCGTTGCGGATCGCTCGTGTCTCTTCGACGGAAGAGGTAGTAGTACTCCCTCAGCTCCGTCGCGAGCTGGGGGGTGCCGCTCCTTTAGCGCCCGCGACCCTTTGTGGCCACTTCCCGACCTTCCCTTTCGGCTTTGGAACGGCGGGGTGGTGGGGAGATCGGCGCGTTGGTGCTGGTGGCGATGGGGGGGGCCCTGCTCTCCTTTCAGCTTTGGGAAGAAGGGGGGCGGCGGAGGTTTAATTGAAATAGCAACTGCGAGATGGGAACTGCCCTGTTTCCTCTGCTTATAAAGGGAGGCGGACGTTCCCTTTCGAATAAATAACCACGATCTCTCCCGATGCCTTTCGGGCGTGCCGTTGGGGGGCGGTGGATTTGATGACACTGGGTAACCCGGCCGCATGTGCCCGTGCCTGTTTTGGGCTGGCCCAAAGCGTTGGCACCATGTGTGGCCCGGCCGGGCTCTGTCGGTGTACTAGGTAGGGTACCCTAGTATCCCGAACTTTGCCGCGGTTGGCGCCCAGCGGAAGGCTTGCGGGTGATCGCCGGTCCTCCGTGGTTCCTTTGGAGCCATTCAGAACAAAGTATTCAAGCCAAGGAGACAAGGCCTCGGCAAAGGAGCTTGCGGGAAGGCATATTCAAGCCAAGGAGACAAGGCCCGGCAAGAGGAGCTTGCGGGAAAACAAAGGCATCTCAAGGAACTTGCCCGGGCGTCATGCGTGGCGAGGCCCGATGAACAACAAGCTTCGGGCGCGACAAGAAAATGGCGGAAAGGCGCTTGGACAAACCCACTCTGAGTGCTCGGCATCCACCAGCGTGTACGGACCTTTCGGGGGCGTTGGAACTGTTTGCGGGGTCGGTGGCAAGTGATCTTGACAAGATTGCCATCGTGGGCGGTGGCGTCCCCGGTCCGCACTATTTGGGCACATAGCGGGCATTTAATGCCTTTGTCCCTGCCGTCGGTTAGGTATGATACCTTTCAAGTAGTTGTGCCAACCACAACTCCTTTTCCATTTTACCCTTGTCCGTTGCCACACCGGAGACCCTTGGAATATAAAGGGGGCCCATAAGCGTGAAGGGGTTGAAAAGAAAAGCACTCACCTCGGTCTGTTAGCAGCTAGTGCGTCTTGTAGCAAGCCTCGAGCAAGAACTCAATACCTGGACATGCGCGTAGGGTGTTATCTCTCGGAACTCGAAGCTGGGTCTCTCATGTTGCCTCGATCCTCTTCGTAATCTCCGGCCCCCGGAACGAAAGGGCTCGGTCCGGGTCCCATAGGTGTTATGGATCGCTTCCCAAAATACTTATACCATTCTAAAGTTCAAACAAGGTTTTGATCGTCGTCTCTCTACTATAGGTAAGTCACTCAGTTTACCATCCCATATAATTGAATAATAAAATAAATCGGTATGGTGATCAATCCATCCCAAATCATTACCTTCTACATGGTTTAGCGAATCTGCATTCTAACACTCGGTCATCCTCACAAGCATTGCAGAATTTCTCTTGTAGAACCAAGTTAATAAATCCATTTATTCAACCAAACATACATCTATCGTTTTATCACTCTCGGTTTTCGTAAACTCCTATAAGATGTCGGTTGATAAAATTGTAACTTCTTCGGGGTTTCTCCTTGACAAAATTTTTACCTTCTTGGCAGGTCCGGAGCCTGTGGGTTATCCCATCTCATCACTTGCAAACCTTGAACTCATCATCGGGCGGATCATTATTCCAACTTCCAACTTCCTAGTATTCTTAAATCCATCCAATTGTCTTTGTCTTCCTTCCTTATATTGGCACCAAACTAGGACATGATTACTCGGACTCATCATGGAATTTACCTTGATCCATATTTCCAACATCATACCTCCTTTATATCCAATAGTAATTCATATCTTCATCCTCGTGGGATATCCCACCTATCGAGATAAAACTTATTTTGAAGTCCATACTCCTTGTGGAACATCATTATCCTTTCGAGGTCAAAGCGTCCTTATAGGAGAATATTGGCCATCTGCATGGCACTTCTTCAATTTGGGAACGTGAAACACATCATAAACTCTGAAGGGTCCTTGGGTGACTCAACTTTGGCCACTTCTCCCTCGCTCCAAAACTCGGTATGGTCCTACAATCTGGGGCTAACTTTCCCTTAACTCAAATCGTTTAACTCCTCCAGAGGACACACGAACATGCTCCATCTCCAATTTCATAGACTACCTCCTTCCGTTTTGAGTTGCATAACTCTTCCTGGTGAGCTACCTTGATCTATCTGATTATCATCCCTACTAGATCCATAATTTCTTTACGCTCTCAAATGTCCTCGAAATCTGATTGACTCTCCGATTTATCCATCTTCTGCGGATGGGCTGTCTTGAACTCTAGCCTAGTACCCAAAGTCAGTCGTTGATTCCAAAACTTTGAGGTGCTGTTTTCCTCTCGATGGTCCTCGGAACTCCATGAGACATACAATCCTTGTGAAATATATCTTGGCCAACCCCTTGTATAGGTGGTTTCACTAGGACAAAGTGAGCCACTTTGGTCAACAAATCAACTACCCGGATAGAATCATATCGATCGGGTTAAAATCCGTAATGAAATCCATGCCAAGCTTATCCCTCTTCCATTGGGTATCGGCAAGGCTGTAGTAATCCTGTTGGCCCGATGCTCTGCTTTTACTTTCTCGGCATACATCACTTACAACTACATATTCAAATATCCTTCTTCATACCAGTCCACAAAAGCTCCTTGAATCCAAATACATCTTGGTGTTTCGGGACGAATCAGTATGGTGAGTCATGAGCCTCCAAATATTTACTTCTGATCTCTGCATTATTGGGTACATGTACCTTCCCAAACCCTAAGGTGTCATGCTCATCCTTGAAAACCTTTGGCCTTTCCTTTACTCATCCTCTCTTTTACCTCAGCAATCTCTTTGTCATCCTTCTAAGCTTCCGGATCGTTCCCAACAATGTGGAACTTCCATTGCTGCAACAAAACCTTTGGAACAATCTCAATCGAAGTTCCTGAAAATCCTCGGCTAACTCCTTTGATAATCCTCCGATTATGAGGTATTTGTCCTTGTTTTCTTTATGGTTGTATCCTATTTCTCCACAAAGCTTGACAAGGTTTCTTCATATCCTTTCCATAAGGCTTCAAAAGGGCGGCGAGACTTTAAGGATTCAACAAATTCTTCCCAAATGGTTACTCCTTGCAATCCATTGATGGTTTGGTACATCCTCTACGGTAGTGGCACCTCTTTCAAAGCATTAAAGCATCTTTGGGTCATATCCTTTCCGACTATAGTGTTATTCTCCATGTGATCCTCCATGTTACGAATCCATAGGTCCATCTCAAATGACTCATCGATCCAGACAATACAAGCTCATCTCCATTCATCCTCTATTGGGTCCGGGGTTTTGGGGTGAGATAAAGAGATAGAGGCACACAAATGCAAACAATAGTTTTGAAAAGACAGATTTTATTGTGGCTGTCGGAAAACAACAAACAAATGACAGCTCCGCGTCGCATCTAAGTGGTACAGCGGGTTTGGTTTCTAATGGTCTATAGAACTCAATGTCATCAAATTTTCAGGTCTTGGTCATGTCTCAGTGACTCCTTGATCATACTTGTCCTTCTCAAGTTCTTTTGCTAGATCATATCTTTGTCGTAAAGTCTATCATGGCGTCCTTCAATTTCGGGGTTGCATTTCCGTCTAGGTTTCAACATCCTTGGCATGAACCATGGTCTAGTTCGGAATATCTGGTTTCCGTGGTCCTGCTCCCGGTTTGGCTACTTTGGTTTATGGGTCCCGAGTTCTTCCGCCTTCCTTATCAAATCTGCTTCTTGGGTCCATCTTAAACTTCTTGATGTAACACTCCGATCCTGGTGATACACGGCTAGGTTAAAATTTCACCTTGGATGGGTGCTCCATCAGCCTTCCCTTCAATCCTTCCATGCATTGCATGTTAACTCAACACGTGGCAATAGCATTCGGTGATAACATCATGGATAGCCTCTTTCGCTCTTGTCATTACCATGAGCTATCATTCCATAATTGATATCTCTGTCTTGGGTTTTCCTTGACAAAACTTTGAGCTTCTAACTCTCCAGTTCGGTCTTTCTCATAACCTTGATCTGGGTATTGACCTTCCATTTCGCCAAGTTCCATAAGCGTAACTTCCTAGGTCATACAAATCAAAATTTTCAAGCCTTCAATTTCTCCTAGTCTTGGTCTTCAAGATTGTAGTTTCCATTTGGTAAAATCCTCTTCATTCCAAATGGTCTTGGTTATGCGATATCTTGTCTCCTTGGAGTGGTCTCATCGGTGAATCTTCAAGTGGTCAAAGGAAAAGGGATATGGTCTCACTAAAGGGATATTTGAATAAGCTCGAAGAAGAGAATAAAGATCTTTTGAAAAAAGTTGTAAAAAAATCTTTCCTATGGGCTTGGGTTTCTGGGTCCTCCTCTCAACATGTGCTCGATACCATCTTGTGGACCCGACCGAATGGATCAAGTATTGTGAAAGTGTCATCCTGGATGGTTCTTGACACACATGCTAGGATTTATAACGGTAAATCACATGTATAAAACGTAAATACTATTACCTCAATCCAAATAGCGGAGTAACTAGGTTGTGGATTCCCATCAACACCAAGGGAAATTGAGTGTGAAAATAACCTAACGTATCACTTACTTAAATGGAAAATCGAACAAAGCGTTGCAACCCAAAGCAATTGACATGGAATATCTTTGGCAATGTAACACATAGAGTAATGAAAGAATAAGCCTATACTATATGCATATATGGCTGGTGGAAAGCTCTATGGTTATAGCTTTTCGAAAACCAATTTTCCCTACTAAAGGAATAAATTTATTTAACTATCAGGTTGTTAAACATTGAGAATGGTTGGCATCCTCAATCCCAATTAAAAGTACTCATTAAACCAAACAAATTATATTAATAGGTGATGAGATCAACATGATAATCCAAGAACTAGATACTCAAGATGTCCATAAAGGGGACACGGCTAATCATGATTAGTTTATACACTCTGAGAGGTTTGCCTTTTCCCCAAAGCCATCGCCTCCGTTGGTTCTACTTTTCATGATGTTTGAAAGCGGATGACCGAGACATAGTCTTTGGCGCTAGCACCTTACATGGGGGCACCTCTTTCCCCTATTCGCTAGTCTACCTGAGTTGCCAAAAATCAACTATGCGAATAATGGCTTGTGGCTGCATTAAGTTTCTAGTTTGAATAATCTCTGATCCCTTTGACACGGGTGGCGGTCAGAAGAAACGGAAAGTCTGATGGAAAGGTGCCTCAATCCACCCAATGTGTGTTTAAGTTACCTTAAATAAACCATTAAATAACAATCTCCTTCATGGATACACTCACCCAATCAATTCTACTAGCATAGCATAATAAAAGCGTAAAGTAACTCCCAAGGGTTTGATAATAAAACAGGTAATAAATACTACCTCAATCTACTTCCCATCCCACAATTTAATTAGATCCTAATCATGCAATGTTTGAGAATAGATCTAATGAATAAAAACTAGGTAGCGAAAAGGTATGATCAAAGTGTTACCCTAATGTTGATGAAGATGATTAGCACTCAAACTCTTGATAGTTCTACCGTCACCTCCGTCAATCTATCGAAATAAAGCAATAGTAGCCACACATAAGCAATCTCTCAAAACATCGGACGAGCAGAAAAGCGATTAGGAAAACATCAAAACCAAAAAAATAACTCTTGCAACATAAAACAATTTCTAACAGTACCAAAATTATGTGAATTTGGCCTTATCAGAAATTTTATGTCAAAACGATTTAAAAAGATTCAATTAAATCAGATTCTGAAACTCAAGTTATGATCAAACAAAGTTTGAATTCAAATCTGGTCTAATTCAAAATTTTAAAATTTCAAAACATGTTTGAGTTGGATTCTGGATAGAAATCATAACGAAGAAGTGGGCTTGGTTTCGTTGAATTTGGACTAACAAGTAAAAAGTTATGGTGGTTTGAAAACCAGGGGCTAATCTGAAAAAAACAACTACAACTAGGTCCGGCAAAAAAAATTAAATAAAGAAAAAAGACTAAATAGCGAATTTTGCAGAACCTAATCTAATGAATTTGTTGGCTCCCGAACCTAAACTAATGAACACTCACTATGTAAACTAACTAAATAAAAAAGCAGTTTTTAGCGGAAACCAAAAGAAAAAAACCCGGGGACGGGGTGGTTTATTACGGACAGGAAAACCCGGGATTGGGCCCGGGGCCTCTGGCAGCGGTCTCCGGCTAGCGGGCGGCTCGAACTCCCGGGGGGCTTGGACAGGAGGCCGGGAGGCAGCGGGGGCGAGGGCACGGCACCAAGATCTTGGGGCGATGGCGGCGAGATTGGCGGGAGAAAGGCGGCGGGATCGGGCTCGGCTTAAAGGCGGGGAAAACCGGGGGCAGGCGGAGGGGGGCAACCGCGGCGGCCGTGGTGGCGGACTCCGGCGAGTCCCTTCGAGGGGCTGGACAGGCGGCGTGGGCGGGCGTGGCCGGCACAGGGTGGGCACCCGGTCGGGGAGGACTAGTTTTTTTAAATCATTTTAGGAATAAAAATAATAAAACCAAATAAATAAATATATTATATAGGCATATAATATATCAAAATTTTCAGAAAAAGATTTTCTACAAGATGAACATTATTCCAGCTTCAAATGAAATACACCCAAATTCAAATAAAACCAAAAATTGCCCCTCTAATAAAATCAATAAAATCATTTAAAAATACCAAAATGATTTCAAATTTATTTCTCAATTATCGATGTGGGAATCATTTTATTTTCCATGTATTTTACTTTTGGAAAAATAATTTGAATAAAACTCAAATAACTCCAAATTGAAAATAAATTCAAAGAACTTTGAATTTAATTCTTTAAACTCCCAACTCATATTTCATATAATTTGAAGAAGTCATTTTATCTTACTCGTGAAATCATTGAGTTGAATAAAGTTTCAAATTGGAAAATATTCTCAAATGAAATTCAAATATTTTCAACACCTTGTCATTTAAATAAATGGAAGAAGTCATGTCATATTCTCTCGGGGTTTTGTGTGAAAGTATTTGAATTCACGAAAAGCATAAAAGCTAAAATGAAAGTTTGGGAAAGTCCTTTTATTCCCTCATTTAACTTTCAAAAGTGTTTTGAATTCACTCATTTTGTCAATCAATCACACAACAATCAAACAAACAATCAAATCTATCTATTTATTATAACATTCCAAACTTTTAAATTTTGGAATGTTACAATGGCGATGGACCCGACCCTGCGTGCATAGGATTTAACCGTCTGTCTCTATTGAGCCTAGGTGGGGCTGCGTGTTGATCTCCCAGGCGGACATGCCAGGAAAGTGTGCCCGGCGGAGGATCGGCGTGTCGGGAATGTGGTGCACCCACAGGGAAGTTGATCTATTGAATAGCGTTCCCCGGTAACGGCGACATTGTACCTTGACCTTATGACAACTAGAACCGGATTGTTAATAAAACACACCCTTTCAAGTACAGATACAACCCGGTGATCACTCTCTAAAAACGGAGGGGATGCGGGTAGTTTTGCTATGTGATGCTACTTGGTGAACTTACCATCTATTCTCTCCTACATGTTGCAAGATGGGTGGCGAAAAGTCTTGACGGTTAGCTATCCCCTCTTATTACGGCATTTGGATTGGTCCACCGAATGGCCCTTTAACATATACCCATGCATATGTAGGTAGCTCCTTGCTTGCAGTACTTTGGATGAGTACTCACGATTGCTTTCTCCATCTTTTCCCCTTTCCTTTCTACCGGTTGAACAGATGGAACCAGGCGGGGCCGTCGTGATGACCCTACTACGGGGTGCCTACTACCGTGCGCCCGCGTGGCGACCGGGTAGTTAGGAGGATCCCGGCGGGGTCTGCGCCTCTTCGTCTGTATCCTAGTTTGGGCTAGCCTTCTTAAGGCAAACTTGTTTAACTTATTCTCTCAGATATTGTTGCTTCATTCTTCGTCTATTCGAGCACTTTATTACCTCGGGCCCCTTGATTCGATGTTGTTGACTTATTCGTTTTAGATTGTGTTGTGATATCTTCCATGGTCCCTGATCTTGATGTACTTGTTTGCATGCAAGATTAGTTCGATTGAATCCGGCGTCCAATGATGCACTAGGTCCATAGCTGGGACTTTGTGTATGTTCTTGAAATCGTTTGTCAGTGCTCATTAAGAAAGTTTCTATACAAGTTTCAGCGAACTCCTTAAGAAAAGTTCTCCAAAAGTTCCTTGAAAAATCCTTTCAAGCATCTGGTCATCACAAGCGTTTTGACTACTTGTGGAGCCAAAGCGGACTCATCGTCGATATCCATGTTTCCGAACCCATAAAACTGATTACGAACAACGATTCGGACTAGTTCTTGTGTGTTGCATTATTTCCCTCTTCACTAAACATCTCCATATGAGATTCAATTACTTGAAAATGCAAGAGACCTCGGTTATGATGATGCACTAGGTAATAGCTGGGAGTTTGTGTATGTTCTCGAAATGTGTTTGGAGTGCTCATCAAGAAAGTCTCTATACAAGTTTGGCGAACTCCTTAAAAAAGTTCTCCAAAATTTCCTTGTGGAACAATCCTTTGAAGCATATGGTTGTCAAAAACTTTTGACTACTTGTGGAGCCAAAGCGGACTCTGTGGTCGGATATCCATGTTTGATTAACCTTTGCAAAACTGATTCAGCAGCGATTCGACTAGTTCTTGTGTAGTTGCATTGATTTTTCCATTCTACTTGCAAACATCTCCATATTAGATTTAGTTACTTGTAAAATGGAAAGACCTCGGTTATGATGATGCACTAGGTACATAGCTAGGACATTGTGTATGTTCTCGAAGGCGTTTGTCAGTGCTCATTACCCAAAGTTCCCTATGAAAGAATACTTTGAAGCATCTTGTCGTCACAAGCGTTTTTACTTGTGAAGCCAAAATGGACTCCGTATGGTCGGATATCCATGTTTAAGTTAACCTTTGCACAAAACTGATTTTGAGCAGCGATTCTGACTAGTTCTTGTGTAGTTGCATTCGATTTTTCCTCTACTTACTAAACATCTCCATGAGATCCAATTACTTTTAGGGAAATGCAAGAGACCTCGTTATGATGATGCACTAGGTCCATAGATGGGACTTTGTTATGTTCTCGAAATCGTTTGTCAAGTGCTCATTAAGAAAGTTTCTATACAAGTTTCGAGCGAACTCCTTAAAAAGTTCTCCAAAGTTTTGAAAGAATCTTTTGAAGCATCTGGTTGTCCAACGTTTGGACTACTTGTGAAGCCAAAGCGGACTCGTAGTCGGATATCCATGTTTAAGTTAACATTGAAAAACTGATTTGAGCAGCGATTCTGGACTAGTTTTGTGTAGTTGCATTGATTTTTCATTCTACTTACCAAACATCTCCATATTAGATCTAGTTACTTGTAGAAATGGAAGAGACCTCGTTATGATGATGCACTAGGTCCATAGCTGGGACTTTTTGTATGTTATCGAAATGCATTTGTCGGTGCTCATTAAGAAAGTTTCCATACAAGTTTTGGGAACTCCTTAAAAAGGTTCTCCAAAATTGCCTGTGAAAGAATCCTTTGAAGCATCTGGTCGTCACAATTTTTTGGCTATTTTGGAAAAAGAACTCCGTATGGTCGGATATCCATGTTTAAGTTAACCTGCAAAACTGATTTGACGATGATTCTGGACTAGTTCTTGTGTAGTTGCATTGATTTTTCCATTCTACTTCAAAACATCTCCAATTAGATTTAGTTACTTGTAGAAATGGAAGAGACCTCGTTATGATGATGCACTAGGTACATAGCTAGGACATTGTGTATGTTCTCGAAGCAGCGTTTGTCAGTGCTCATTAAGAAAGTTTCTATACAAGTTTCGAACAAACTCCTTAAAAAGTTCCCCAAAGTTCCCTATGAAAGCTTTGAAGCATCTTGTCGTCACAAGCGTTTGGCTACTTGTGAAGCCAAAATGGACTCCTATGTCAGATATCCATGTTTAAGTTAACCCACAAAACTGATTTTGAGCAGCGATTTAGACTAGTTCTTTGTAGTTGCATTGATTTTTCCCTCTACTTCACTAAACATCTCCATATGAGATCCAATTACTTGTGAAATGCAAGAGACCTCATTATGATGATGCACTAGGTCCATAGCTGGGACTTTGTATATGTTCTCGAAATGTTTGTCAAGTGCTCATTAAGAAAGTTTCTATACAAGTTTCTGACGAACTCCTTAAAAAAGTTCTCCAAAAGTTCCTGTGAAAGAATCTTTTGAAGCATCTGGTTGTCCGTTTGGACTACTTGTGAAGCCAAAGGGACTCCGTTGGTCGGATATCCATGTTTAAGTTAACATTCTCGATTCGAGCAGGATTCTGGACTAGTTTTGTGTAGTTGCATTCGATTTTTCCATTCTACTTCACCAAACATCTCCATATTAGATCTAGTTACTTGTAAGAAATGGAAGAGACCTCATTTATGATGACTAGGTCCATAGCTGGGACTTTTTTATGTTATCGAAATGCATTTGTGAGTGCTCATTGAAAGTTTCCATACAAGTTTCTGACGAACTCCTTAAGAAAGGTTCTCAAAATTTCCTGTGAAAGAATCCTTTGAAGCATCTGGTCGTCACAAATTTTTGGCTATTTTGGAGCCAAAACAGACTCGTATAGTGGATATCCATGTTTAAGTTAACCTGCAAAAACTGATTTGAAACGATTCTGAGACTAGTTTTGTGTAGTTGCATTCAATTTTTCCCTCTATCCTAAACATCTCCAATGAGATCCAATTACTTGTAAAAAAGACCTCGTCAATGATGCACTAGGTCCATAGCTGGGACTTCGTGTATGTTCTTGAAATCGTTTGTCAGTGCTCATTAAGAAATATCAATACAAGTTTGGCGAACTCCTTGAAAAGTTCTCCAAAAGTTCCTTGAAGAATCCTTGAATCATCTGGTCGTCACAAACGTTTTGAATTCTTGTGGAGCCAAAGCGGACCTGTATGAGTCAATATCCATGTTTGATTAACCTTTGCATAACGATTCGAGCAGCGATTCTGGACTAGTTCTTGTGTAGTTGCAATCGATTTTTCCATTCTACTTCACTAAACATATCCATATGAGATCCAATTATTTGTGGCAAATGCAAGAGTAGTTATGATGATGCACTAGGTCCATAGCTGGGACTTTGTGTATGTTCTCGAAATCGTTTGTCGGGTGCTTGTTAAAAAGTTTCCATACAAGTTTAGCGAAATCCTTGAAAGGTTCTCCAAAAGTTCCTGTGAAAGAATCCTTTGAAGCATCTGGTCGTCACAAACATTTTGGCTTTTTGGAACCAAAAGGGACTCCGTTAAGTGGATATCCATGTTTGATTAACCTTTGCAAAAAGTTCGAATAGCGATTCAGACTAGTTCTTGTGTAGTTGCATTGATTTTCCATTCGACTTCACTAAACATCTCCATATGAGATACCATTACTTGTGGAAATGCAAGAGACCTCGGTTATTATGATGCACTAGGTCCTGGGACATTGTGTATGTTCTCGAAATCGTTTGTCAGTGCTCATTAATGATCTGACGAACTCCTTAAGAAAATTCCCGGAAAATTCTTTGAACCATCTGGTCATCACAAAAGTTTTTACTTCTTTGGGCCAAAATGGACTCTGTATAGTCGATATCCATGTTTGATTAACATTGCAAAAATGATTCCGAACTACGATTCTGGACTAGTTCTTGTGTAGTTGCATTGATTTTTCCATTCTACTTCACTAAACATCTCCTTATGAGATCCAATTACTTGTGAAATGCAAGAGACCTCAGCTATGATGATGCACTAGGTCCATTCTGGGACTTTGTGTATGTTCTCGAAATCATGTAGTGCTCATTAAAAAGTTTCTATACAAGTTTGAACAAACTCCTTAGAAAAGTTCTCCAAAAGTTCCTGTGAAAGAATCCTTTGGTCGGTCGTCACAAACATTTTGACTACTTGTGGAGCCAAAACTCTGCGTATGGTAGATATCCATATTTGATTAACAATGCATCTGATTCGAGCAGCGATTCTGGACTAGTTCTTGTGTATTAATTCGATTTTTCCATTCTACTTCACTAAACATCTCCAATGAAATGCAATTACTTGTGGAATGCAAAGACATCATTATGATGATGCACTAGGTCCATAGCGGGACTTTGTGTATGTTGTCGAAATGCATTTGTAGTGCTCATTAAAAAGTTTGATACAAGTTTCGAGCGAACTCCTTAAAAAGTTCTCCAAAAGTTCCTATGAAAGAATCCTTTGAAGCATCTGGTCGTCAGCGTTTACACTACTTGTGGAGCCAAAAGCGGACTCTAGAGTCGATATGGAATTGGTTAACCTTTCATAAAAGATTCGAGCAGCGATTCTGAGACTAGTTCTTGTGTAATTGCATTGATTTTT
Organism: Aegilops longissima; assembly: GCA_021605205.1. Lineage (NCBI taxonomy): Eukaryota > Viridiplantae > Streptophyta > Magnoliopsida > Poales > Poaceae > Aegilops > Aegilops longissima. The sequence goes on from JAHIAM010005320.1 coordinate 21,393, forward strand.
CCATTCTACTTCACTAAACATCTCCATATGAGATCCAATTACTTGTAAAATACAAGAGACCTTGGTTATGATGATGCACTAGGTCCATAGCTGGGACTTTATGTATGTTCTCGAAATCGTTTGTAGTGCTCATTAAGAAAGTTTCTATACAAGTTTGAATGAACTCCTTAAAAAAAGTTCTCCAAAAGTTCCTGTGACACAATCCTTGAAGCATATGGTTGTCACAAACGTTTTGACTAGTTGTGGAGCCAAAGCGGACTCTGTTGAGTTAGATATCCATGTTTGATTAAGCGTAAAAGCTGATTCGAGCGACACTTTGACTAGTTCTTGTGTAGTTGCATTGATTTTTCCATTTTACTTCACTAAACATCTCCATATGAGATCCAATTATTTGTAGGAAAATGCAAGAGACCTCGATTATGATGATGCACTAGGTCCATAGGGGACTTTGTGTATGTTCTCGACATCGTTTGTCAGTGCTCGTTAAGAAAGTTTCTATACAAGTTTCTAAGCGAACTCCTTAAGAAAAGTTCTCCAAAATTTCCTTGAAAGGATCCTTTGAAGCATCTGGCGTCACAAGCGTTGTGGCTACTTGTGGAGCCAAAATAGACTCGTGGTCGATATCCTGTTTGATTAACCCATCGATTCGAGCAGCGATTCTGAGACTAGTTCTTGTGTAGTTTATTTGATTTCTTCCATTCTCGTCACTAAAATCTCCATATGAGATCCAATTACTTGTGGGAAATAAGAGACCTCGGTTATGATGATGCACTAGGTCCGTAGCTAGGACATTGTGTATGTTCTCGAAATCGTTTGTGTGCTCATTAGGAAAGTTTCTATACAAGTTTCACGAACTCCTTAGAAAAGTTCTCAAAAGTTCCTTGAAAATCCTTTGAAGCATCTTGTCGTCCAAGCGTTTTGACTACTTGTGAAGCCAAAGCGGACCTTTGTTGAGGGATATCCATGTTTAAGTTAAACTGCATAAAACTGATTTTGAGCAGCGATTCAGACTAGTTCTTGTGGTTGCATTGATTTTTTCCTCTACTTCACTAAACATCTCCATATGAGATCCAATAACTTGTAAAAGGAAAGAGACCCGATTATGATGATGCACTAGGTCCATAGCTGGGACTTTGTGTATGTTTCGAAATCGTTTGTCGAGTGCTCATTAAAAAGTTTCTATACAAGTTTGAATGAACTCCTTGAAAAGTTCTCCAAAAGTTCCTGTGACAAATCCTTTGAAGCATATGGTTGTCACAAACGTTTTGACTAGTTGTGGAGCCAAAGCGGACTCTGTAGGTCAGATATCCATGTTTATTCCGCAAAAGCCATTCGAGCATTAACTAGTTCTTGTGTAGTTGCATTGTTTTTCATTTTACTTCACTAAACATCTCCATATGAGATCTAATTATTTGTGGCAAATGCAAAGACCTCGTTTATGATGCACTAGGTCCATAGGGGACTTTGTTGGTCTCGTCGTTTGTCGAGTTCAAAAAGTTTCTTACAAGTTTCACGAACTCCTAAGAAAAGTTCTCAAAAGTTCCTGTGAAAGGATCCTTTGAAGCATCGGTGTCGCGTTGTGACTACTTGTGGAGCAAAGCAGGACTCTGAAACCCGATATCCTTGTTTGATTATCTGCATGGCTGATTCGAGCGCGATTTGGACTAGTTCTTGTGTAGTTGTTTGATTTCTTCATTCGTCCTAAACATCTCCTATGAGATCCAATTGCTTGGAAATGCAAAGACCTCGGTTATGATGATGCACTAGGTCGTAGCTAGGACATTGTTATGTTCTCAAATCGTTTGTAGTGCTCATTAAGAAAGTTTGATACAAGTTTCTAAACGAACTCCTTGAAAAGTTCTCCAAAAGTTCCCTCGAAGAATCCTTTGAAGAATCTTTCGTCCAACGTTTTATCTTTGAAGCCAAAGCGGACCTTTTAAGTCGGATATCCATGTTTAAGTTAACTTTCATAAACGATTTTGAACAAAATTCGACTAGTTCTTGTGTAGTTGCATTGATTTTTCCACTCTACTTCACTAAACATCTCATGAGATCCAATTACTTGTAAAAATGCAAGAGAACTTCGGGTGATGATGCACTAGGTCCATAGGACTTTTGTATTTTGAAAATTTGCAGTGCTCATTAAGAAAGTTTGATACAAGTTTTGGCGAACTCCTTAATAAAAGTTCTCCAAAAGTTCCTTGAAAAATCCTTTGAACATCTGGTGTCTGGCGTTTTACTTGTGGAGCCAAAAGCGGACTCATATAATAGATATGGATGGTTCGGTTAACCTTTAAAAACAATTCGAGACGATTCTGGACTAGTTCTTGTGTAATTGCATTGATTTTTTCTACTTCACTAAACATCTCCATATGAGATCCAATTACTTGGTAAATACAAAGACCTTGGTTATGATGATGCACTAGGTCCATATGGGACTTTATGTATGTTCTCGAAACGTTTGTCAGTGCTCATTAAAAATTTCTATAAATTTTGAATGAACTCCTTAAAAAAGTTCTCCAAAAGTTCCTGAAAATCCTTAAAGCATTGTTTGTCCAAGCGTTTTGACTATTGTGGGCCAAACGGACTCTGTTGGTCAGGATATCCATGTTTGATTAACCTTGGTGCGATTCGGCGACACTTCAGACTAGTTCTTGTGTAATTGCATTGATTTTTCCATTTACTTCACTAAACATCTCCATATGAGATCAATTATTTGTAGGAAAATGCAAGAGACCTGTTATGATGATGCACTAGGTCCATGCTGGGACTTTGTATGTTCTAACCATTTGTCAGTGTCGTTAAAAAGTTTCTATACAAGTTTCCGAACTCCTTAAAAAAGTTCTCAAAATTTCCTTGAAAGGATCCTTTGAAGCATCTGGTCGTCCAAGCGTTGTGCTACTTGTGGAGCCAAATAGACTCCGTAAATCGGATATCTGTTTGATTAACCTTTAAAGCGATTCGAGCCGATTCTGAGACTAGTTCTTGTGTAGTTGTTTGATTTTTCCATTTCTCACTAAACATCTCCAATGAGATCCAATTACTTGTAGGAAATAAGAGACCTCAGTTTGATGATGCACTAGGTCCTAGCTGGACTTGTGTATGTTTCAAATCGTTTGTGGTGCTCATTAAGAAAGTTTCTATGTTTCGGCGAACTCCTTGAAAAGTTCTCCAAAGTTCCCTATGGAATCCTTTGAAGCATCTTGTGCACAACGTTTTGACCTTGTGAAGCCAAAGCGGACTTGTAGGTCAGATATCCATGTTTAAGTTAACCTCGCAAAACTGATTTTGAGCAGCGATTCTGGACTAGTTCTTGTGTAGGTTGCATTGATTTTCCTTCCTTCCTAAACATCTCCATATGAGATCCAATTACTTGAGGGAATGCAAGAGACCTCATTTATGATGCACTAGGTCCATAGCTGGGACTTTGTATTTCTCGAAATCGTTTGTCAGTGCTCATTAAAAAGTTTCTATACAAGTTTGAAGAACTCCTTAAAAGTTCTCCAAAAGTTCCTTGAAAAATCCTTTGAAGCATTGGTTGTCAGTTACAACAGGATGAATTGGTGCCGCCTTAGTGAGCACCATATACGGAAGGTCTTATGGACATAAACATGAGAATTTTGCGGTTTCACCCAAGGCGGTCGTTGGATGCCTCTGGTAATTTGGGAGGTTAGCACGATATGCTCGAAGAAGTTTCTACCGATGCTAAGAAGCGGCGAGGTTCGTAAGGACTTAGCCTGAGCTACTGAGATCTCCGTGCATGAATGTACCTCTTTCTGAAGCTAGTCAATAAGGCTATCGCCTGAGGCTGAGCGAACGATTTGAGGCTTCATGCACTTCCGTGATTACGGATCGTCATCCGGCTCTGGTTCCCGAAGCGCGGGTTTGGGTCCCAATCTGCTCTACCACCGAGTACACCGAGGCCATCCTTGAGCGCCTCGCCCCAACCAACGTATTTTCCACCCAAGACATATGGAGGTCCATTGCTAATGATGCCCACGGCCAAATGTGATCACTTGCTTCAAATGTGGAGAGGCAGGCCACTATATTAAGTGTCCCCGAACAACCCCAATCAATTGGAAAGATCATTGGTGGCAGCAAGGCCGCGGGAAAGGTTCCTATGCCAAGCCGATTGCCAGCTCGTGGCCATGTTAACTATGTCTCTGTGAAGAAACCCATGAGGATCCCAGCGTGTCCTCGATGCGCTTCTTGTTAATGCCACCCGGCAAGCTGTTCTTTTGATCTTGGAGCATCTCATTCATTTATTTACGAGAGCTATGCTCGATTGCACAACCTACATTCTCGACATGCCTACCTCCATGGAAATTCAAACCCCAGGTTCTAGATGGCAAACCTCTAGAATAAGTCATGGGAATGAAATTCTTGTCGAGATTAGTCTTTCTTGCATCTCTAATAGCTCTCAAGTCCTCGGACATAAACATCATCTTGGGTATGGTGGATGTCACCCATTATGCTAAGATTGATTGCTCTACTAGAACTGTTCAACTTACCCATCCTTGGGCAAAGCGGTGGATGTTTTAACCCGAGTGTCTAGCGTCGACTTTACTCATAAATGCCAACCCTCTTCCGGACCTCGAAGATATTCCGGTAGTCCGTGATTTCCCGGATGTCTTTCGGAAGAACTGCGGTGTCCCACAGCGGGGATGTCGAGTTCGTAATAGATCTTATTCCGAACCGTCCCAATCTCTAGAAGACCTTATAAGATGGCACCCTAGAACTAGCTGAACTTGAAACAACCGATGAGTCCTTGCAAAGGTTTCATCCGTCCTAGTTCATCTCCATGGGCCCCGTCCTCTTCCAAGAAGAAGGATGAATGGGATCGGATGGTTGTAGATTACCGACCTTCAATTTGGTCACTATCAAGAACAAGTATCCGCTCCCGGGATCAACGACCTATGATCATCGCTGGATCCTCGATCTTTTCAAGATGGATTTGAGGTTGGGCTACCATCAAATCAAAATCAAAACGGGACATACCTAAGCGGCCTTTGTCACTCGTTATGGTCTGATACCGTCATGTCCTTTGGATTAACCAATGCTCGCCACTTTCTCTCGGTTAATGAACTCAATCTTCATGGAGTACTTGGATAAATTATGTGGTATACCTCGATGATATACTCATCTACTCAAGAATGAGGAAGAACATGGAACATCTAAGGCTAGTATTGATGAAACTTGAGAGCACATATTTATGCCAAATTCTCTAAGTGTGAATTCTGGTTACGATGACCTATCTAGGACATGTAATCTCGGTAAGGGTATTGCTGTCAATCCCGGCGAGTTCAAGCCGTCCTGATTGGACTCCACACTGAATCGGTCAAGCAAGTTCGGAGTTTCCTCGGTTTATGAGCTATTGCCCCGCAAATGCGAGAATTTCTCTAAGTTGCTAAACCTCTAACGAAATCCTCAAGAAGGATAAGTTGAATGGGCGCCACAGTCACGAGATCAGCTTTCGAGGAACTGAAAAGGCGCGACATCTGCTCCGTGCTTGTTCCACCAGATTTCTCTAAGGACTTTATTATCTATTGCGGCGCCTCGCGACAAGGACTAGGTTGCATACTCATGCAAGATGCGTCGTATGATTGCCTACAGCGTCTCGGCTGATTCGTCCACATGAGGATAACTACCCACACATGATCTAGAGCTTGCAGCAGTGGTTCATGCACTCAAAACCTGGCGACATTACCTTACGGGTAATCGTTGCGAAATCTACAGAATCACCAAAGTCTGAAATACATCTTCACCTGGCAGTTTGAATCTCGAGCAAGGCGTTGGATCGAGATTAATCCTGAATTTCGACTTGAAGAATCTTACACCCCAGCAAAGCCAATGTCATGGGCGATGCACTAAGTCGCAAAATCTTATTGTAACAATCGATGTTACAACAAAGTCAACCAATTCTCCCGAGGAATTTCGTAAGCTTAATCTTCACATTGTTCCTCAAAGTTCCTTTTCCACCACAGTGGCAAAACCTACCCTACGGATCAGATCATCAAAGCGAAGGTAGATCCGGGAATCTCCCGTGTCGGGAGAAACATCAAGAAGAAATTCATGATTGTTTCTCCATTGATGAGCAAGGTGTCGTGTTCTTTGGAGACCGTCTAGTGGTTCCCAAGGTGCGCAACTGAGGCGATTGATCATTAAGGAAGCTCATGACTCTCCTCTCACCATTCATCCTGGTAGTACTAAAATGTATCAAGATCTCGCGGAGGTTTTGGTGGACTAGGATGAAGAGATACATCGCCCAATACATTGCTAAGCTGCGACGTCATCGTCTAGTTAAGCCGAGCATCATGACTTGCTTGGTACCCTTCAACCTTTGGAAATTCACGAATGGAAATGGGATAAAATGGGTTATGGACTTCATTACGGGTTTCCCGAGACCAAGAGAGGAAGATAGCGCTATCTTCATTAATCGTTGATTCGTCTTTCCAAGGTAGCCACTTCCTACGAGTTAGCGAGAGTATAACGCTAGTCGATAGCTGATTTATACATCTCCCGAATAGTGTCTCTTCATGGTGTTCCTTGAAATTAACTCGGACCGTGGAGTCTCTTCACCTCTCGATTTTGGGAAAGTTTCCAAAGCGCTATGGAACTTCGCCTCTCCTTTGCTTCCTTTCCATCCCCAATCAAGTGGTCAAGTAGAGCGAGTCAATCAAATCCTAGAGGATATGCTTGAGCTTGTCATCTCTTCGGCATGAATTGGGAGAAATGCCTTCCATGCATGGAATTAAGCTTATAACAATAGCTATCAAGCAGCTTAGGCAAGCCCTTCGAAGTTCTTTATGGGCGAAAATGTTGAGCAGCCTCTTAAGCGGTTGAGCTTGAGGAGAACAACTCTTTGGACCGGATATGATTCAGGAAGCAGAAGAAGCAGGTTCGCGTTGTTCGTGAAAATTGAAAACAGCCCAATCTCGTCAAAAGAGTAATCGACCGCAAACATAAGCCTATGGCTTATGAAATTGGCGAAGAAGCTTACCTTCGGGTCACCTTTGAAGGAACCCATCGATTAGGTATCAAGGGCAAGTTGGCTCCTGTACATTGGACCCTTTCGCATTCTTGCCAAGCGAGAAGTTGCCTACCAATTGGAACTACCTCCGCATCTTTCCAAGGTCCATGATGTCTTCCACGTTTTTCCCAACTTCGAGGCGTTGCTTCTCGGATCCTATCAAGTGGAGTGGACCACAACGCTTGATCTCCAAGATAAGCTTACCTATCGAAAGTACCCCGTCCGTATCCTCGAACAAACCCGAAGCGTACCACTCGGCGTGCCGAATATCAAGTTTCTAAAGGTTCAATGGTCAAACCATTCCGAGCAAGAAGCAACTTGGGAAAGGGAGGATCGTCTTGACTTGAGTACCCCACCTTTTTTATGACAGATCCTAAATCTGGAATGAGATTCTTTTGAAGTGAGGTGAGTTGTCACATCCCAGATAGACCATGCATTAGGGTGTGCATCATGTTTAAATTTCATCGAATTTGAAATGGGGAAGGCAGAAACCCGAACAACCCCTTAAAGAACTAGGGTTTACTAAAATTTATTTCAATGAATCAGAAATGCCCTTCAAAATGCTCATCCTCTTTGGTTGGGTTCGGGATCCATGTCAAGAAGGTGGAACATTTTCTAGGTCACCTAAGGGTTCTAGATTTAATTCACAAGTTTTGAAATGAGCATTTTAAATTATGAAAATATTTTTAAGTGTTCAAAATTGTCAAACTGAAATGTTTCATGTTGGAAATATTCAACAAGTGACCGAGGAGCATTTGGGAATTTTTGAAATGGTTTTGGTATTTTAAAACCCTAAGCAAGTTGCAGAAAATAGAAAAGATTAAAAAAAGAAGGACTTACATGCCCTTGGCGGCGGCCCCCTAGCCCGGCCCAGACCGCGCCTTGTTTGCTTGGCTGTAACTCGGCTTGACAGGCAACTCAATGCCCGGCCCGGCGGCCGAGGCGCGCCTCAGTGGCCGCCGCCCTGCCTCATCCTCGCCGCCTCGCCCGCCTGGGCGACCCAGCGTCGTCGCCCGACCCCCGGACACCTCACTTTCCCCTGCCTCCTCTCTCGCTGCCCCTTCTTTGGCCCGGCGCCATCGCCATACCCGTGCTCCCCGCCGTCCACGCTCCTCCCGCCATGTCTAGCAGCTCCGCGCCCGTTACCCCTAGCTAGCTAGTTCCCTCGCTCTAAACCAAAGAGCCACTACGCACCTCGACCGAGCTCAAGGCCGCGGAGATCCCCATCGCCCGTCGCCGCCGCATCGATCCACCCCGACCCAGCGAAGCTCTCCACAGGTTCACCGTGAGCCTAGCTCTCTCCCCATCCTCTCCGCTCTCTTCTTCTTGCACCATAGGCGCGGTGATCACTGAACCCACCGTGAAAGCGAGCCTCCGGTCACCTAATAGCCCGCCCACTCGTCCATCGCCTCACCCACCCCAGGCCTAACCGTGCACTTCCGGCGCCTCAGCAGCCTCTAACCCCAAACCGTCGATGGCGAGGCCCGTCCGCCGCCCGACTCGTCGCCGGCGCCCTCCGGCCATCCCGACCTAACTAACTCCACCACTAACTTGGCTCACCTCCGCTACGTAGGTGCTCCCAGCGCTCCATTTGGAGCAGGAAGTGCAAAAGCACTTGCTCCGCGCGTCAGGCCTCGCCCGTGACTGAGCGCCCGGTGAGTTGACCAAATCAGCGTGGGCCTGTTGACCCTCTGGGTGGTGGCAGTGGACCCCCTCGAGTTAAACTAGTGGGATTAGTTCTAATAAAACTAATTAGTTAAATTAATTCGACATCGGGTCCCCTTAGTCGAGTTTGACACTGGGCGACCCGTTGACCCCACGACGTCATGCTGACCTCATCTTGGCGCATTAATTCAAATTCTGGAATTATTTTTATATAATAAATTCAGAATATAATTCAAATTCAAATGCTTATAACTTTTATTCTATAACTCCAAATGCAAAGATTTATATATGAAAATTATCGAGAAAAATACACTCTATCCATTGGTACAGGTTTCATGCATGTTAAAACAAGTTAACTATGCTGAATAACCAGATTAAGATTTTGCACCATTAGGCCTAACTCCAATGAGCTATCATTTGAACCTTGATTCAAATAAGTTCATCCCTGTCCCTTCAACTTGCATTAGGCCATCACATTCATATTGCCATGTCATAGCATGCATCATATTGTTGCATATTGTTTGTATGTTTATTTTGGTGTGTTTTCATGATAGGTTCTGCCCGAAGATAACCTCGATTACCCATCGAAGGCAGTTCTCTACCCAGTTCCATCGGGCAAGCAATTCATTGATCATTCGATACAACCCATGTTCTAACTTACGCTCTCATTTTACTGCATTAAGACAACGCGATTCAACTGTTGTGTGCTGCGGTAGTTGAACCCACTTCCTTTGCATGACTGTCATTGCCCAGATAACTAGATGAAACCCACTAGTATGTGTAGGGTTGATTGAGCCATGTTTGTGATTCCTACCATGCTATGCTTGCTATACTTAGAGTTGTGTGCGGCTGGCTCATCGGGATGATGAGCTGGGTGAAAGGTTGTGTTGGTTCGAGAGTGTAAGTGTTGAACACGATTTGGTAAAGAGTATCGATGAGAGGCCATGTAGGAGTACATGGTGGGTTGTTTCATTGAAGCCGAACTTAGAGGCTGAGATCTGTGTTTGTGATCCATGAACTAGCTACTACCACGCATTGGGCCCGAAACCAATGGACCCTCTCGGCTTCTTAACCACCTGTTCATAGTCGGGAGTTGCAAGTAGTTTACGGTGTTTGTAGCATCTTTGGGGGCACCATAGCGCTGACCTTGAGGGGTGGGTTGTGTTGCGGTAAACACCGTGTTGATGTACCCGAGTGCCCGTTTGGTATCTCGGGAACCACTACACATCGTTCGAGGGCTGTATGGGAAACCTCGGCGGACTCCTGCGGATGGAACCGAATAGGCGATAACACGGACTAGGGACTTGAGTGTTTAGGTAGGTGAGGCCGACACCCACGTTGGGCTTCCGCTTGAAGGTTGCAGAGTACATATCGTATAGCAGCGATAAGTGGTGAGCGTGTGTGAAGAAGTATACCCTGCGGGGTTAAATATGATCTATTAGAATAGCCGTGTCCACGGAGAAGGACTTCTGGGTTACCTATATCAGTTCATAGACAAGTAAATGGATACTACTAAAGCCTCAAGATAAGTGTGAGTATAGTGGATGGCCCTCTCGGGGATGACGAGAGAGGATCCACGATGGGTATTGTGATGGTGATTAGTGGACTCGTATGCGACAAAATGCTTTACAAAGTGGTGTCACGTGGGATAGCTTAGCCAAGAGTCAAAGCTGGCTTGCAAATAACTCCACTTCCTTCCTTGAGAATGTGCATGTATGATAGGATTACGTGGTAAGACTTGCTGAGTACTTTGTACTCATGTTTGTAATCAATATTTTTGGAGGACTATATTACCTCATCGTGGTTCTATGTAGATGTTGACTTGACGAGTAAGCTAGCCACCCAGGTGGCGATCTAAGACTTGTGAAGGGCCATTGTAGATAGAAAGGCTCCAGCAAGCTTTCTTTCTTTCTAGAGTCTGTACCCGGACTACTTTGCTTCCGCATGTGCTTGTATGATTGTATGACTTGAGTGTTGGGTCATGTGACCCCTACACGTATGACTATGTTATGTATGGCTCCTCGGGCCTCTTAAATAAAGTACTTGAGTTGTAGAGTTTTGTTGTGATGCCTTGTTGTATTTACTCATATCGGGCATATTGCGTGTATGATTGAAATGCTTGGTATGAGTGGGATCCGACAATCTAGTTGTTTATCCTTGGCAGCCTCTCATATGGGAAATGTAGTCTCGTAGCCACGGCGATAGTAGTCCGCTACTGCCCGGTTCACGGAGTCACCTGCTAGCCAGCACTCTGCTTGGACACTTGGTGGCGGCATGTGATCCATTTCGTTCCTATATACATCCCTTGAAATGTCATGCGGTGATACTTGGAGTCTGCCTAGCACTGCTACTGCCGGGATACGGAGTCCTGTTAGCCAGTGCTACAGCCGAGTTCATCGTTGATGACCGACATGCTCGAAGTGTTTCATGTACTGTCCCCATAGGTTAGTGCGCTTTGGGTTCCGACTAGCCATGCATCGGCCGGGTTCTTTGTCATGTGGATGCTAGCGACACTATCATATCGTGAGCCAAAAGCGCAAGCGGTCCGGGCCATAGTGGCGACACCGTGGGAATACCGTGCGTGAGGCACTTAAAGTGATATGAGGTGTTACCAGCTAGGTCGATGTGACTTGGAATCGGGTCTGACAGCGTTGGCATCGAGCAGGGGCTGCTGTAGGTTCGCTAAGCCAACTGGTGAAGTTGAGTCTAGAAATGCTTTAGTTATATGTGGGGAATTGATTGTGGGAGGAGCGTAAGGCTCTTTTTATTCCTTTACCTTATGCCCTCGATCTGAGTCATCCTCTTCTCATTCAGCGTGGGTTTAGGACTAGGCTCTCTTTTCTCTATCAGGTTCACGTGTTACTAATCCGTAGTACCTTATAGGATTGTTGGTTACATCCTCGATTCGGTGTTACTAAATTTTAGTATGCTACCATTTGAACGAGACCTTGATATGATGTTGTTGAGTGGTTTTGCAAATCTGATTTTGAATGTCTCAAATTTGATTTGAGCATTCTGAGATGTTATCTGCCGATTTTCCTAGAATTCTAATGCCTTTGCATTATGGCTGTGCTTTCGGATGGCCACCGTTCGAGAACCAAGTGGTTACTTTGACCGCTGCATTGATGTGTGCGGTCTGCAGCCATGTTGGTTAGGGTGATGATTGAGGCTGGTTATCGATGGTATCACGAATATACCGTCGAGGAAGCGGTTCGAGGATTTCAATCAAAGCCAATACCTATACACGGTCGGATTTATCCATCCTATCCGGAACTCTTGAGCCACTTCCTTTGTTCTTATGGGCTCGGAATCACTATTGGAATGTCGTGCAAGATGCAGCCTATTCCATGATGACTATTATTGAGCAGAACTGCTTTCTTGAGAAACAACACGTTTTCGCTATATGCGGCATCTCTTCACAGGCGCATGGCTACCTTGAGTTTGTACAGTGATGCCTCCCATCCTCATTCACTTACTCTTTACTTGAGTTCTTTGGAGGACAAGGACCGTGAGAACCGGACGCTGCGTATGGAACTGTTTAATGCCCGTTCGACCCTTTGGGCTACTCGACTAGGTTTGCACCTGCCGTGCAAGCGGATGTATGGACATGAGAGACTTGTACCTGCAATAGTGAGTCGCGGACTTTATGGAGTGGCGTGAGGTTGGAGCATCACTCCACCTCGTGGGCCTCTTCGCCACCGTTTGTGGGTCCACGGCCACATCCAGTCCTTATGGTCCACAGGCCCCACAAGTTATGCATTTAGGGGACGATCATGTTCCACTTCAGTGCAGGTGGTGACTTCTATGAGGACTACTATGGAGCTGCACGAGATAGTAGTAGTATTCCTAGTATGGTAATGGTTGTGTTTCCACCGTCCTGCGTGACTCGTGGAATACGACTTAGTGTGTATCGTTAGGAAGTGTAGAAAAATAATGTATAGGAGTTGGAATGCTTCCGATGAGATGTAGCGCCTTCCCTTATAGTTGTACTCCGTCGGGCTTGTACTAAACTATGAATGGTGTGTATGACCGATGGTATATATATATATATGGCAGTTTATATTACCATGTCATACGGATGAACATCTTTGCATTCCATCTGTCCATTACCTTCCGCACTTCCTTGTTAAATTCTGCCATCTGGTTTAAACCTTTGTTTTGTCTCGGGATGGTCAACACTCGAATTCTCCTGCTGTTCGGGCGAGGAGAGGCGATGCAGCCGAGAAATGTGAATCTGCAACCGCCATCTTTGGCTGAGGTGATCTTTGGGCGAGCATAATAAGCCTGAAACCAACGCTTATTGGGCGGATTGAACAAAACACAACACGCCAGCCAAAGCGATGGGGTTTCACTCAATGATTTCGTCAAGCTATATCCTCCAAAATTCAAATGCTCGTCGAGCCACTCGGCGCCGATGATTAGCTCGCGATATCCACCACAAGCTGCGTTCCGCCAATGTGGTTGAGGCTGACAAAGTTATCTTTGCGCCTATCATCTGGAAGGCCACTGCCGAGTCTCACGGTGGGAAAACTATGAGGCTATCGTCCGGCTGGACAAGTTACAACTTGGGATGAATTGATGCCGCCTGGTGAGCACCATATTCGAAGGTCTTATGGACCATAAGCGTGAGAATTTTGCGGTTTCACCCAAAGGCGGTGATCGTTGGATGCCTGACCGTGAATTTGGGAGGTTAACGATATGCTCGAAGAAGTTTCTACCGATGCTAAAAGCGGCGAGGTTCCGTAAGGACTTAGCCCTGAGCTACGCCGAGATCTCCGTCTGCATGAATGCCTCTTTCTCGAAGCTAGTCAATAAGGCTATCGGCCAGCGAGGCTGTGGACCGATTTAGGGCTTCACATAACACATCCGTGATTACGGATCGTCATCGGCTCTGGTTCCCGAAGCGCGGGTTTGGGTCCAAATCGGCTCTACCACAGGTACACCCGAGGCCATCCTTGAGCGCCTCGCCCCAACCAACCGTATTTTCCACCCAAGACATATGGAGGTCCAAGCGCTAATGTATTTACGGCCAAATGTGATCACTTGCTTCAAATGTGGAGAGGCGGGCCACTATATTGAAGTGTCCCGAACAACAATCAAAATGGAAAGTCATTGGTCATGCGGCAAGCCAGCGGGAAAGGTTCCCTATGCCAAGCGGTTGCCACGCTCGTGGCCATGTCAACTATGTCTCTGCTGAAGAAACCCATGAGGATCTAGCGTGTAGTCCTCGATGCGCTTCTTGTTAATTGCCATCCGGCATTTGTTCTTTGATCTTTGGAGGATCTCATTCATTTATTTAGAGAGCTATGCTCGATTACACAACACCACATGCGACATGCCTACCTCCATGGAAATTCAAACCCACGGTTCTAGATGGCAAACCTCTAGAATAAGTCATGGGAATGAAATTCTTGTCGACAGATTAGTCTTTCTTGCATCTCTAATAGCTCTCAAGTCCTCGGACATAAACATCATCTTGGGTATGGTGGATGTCAGCCCATTATGCTAAGATTGATTGCTCTACTAGAACTGTTCAACTTACCCATCCTTGGCAAAAGCGGTGGATGTTTTAACCGAGTGTCTAGCGTCGACTTTACTCATAAATGCCAACCCTCTTCGGACCTCGAAGATATTCGGTGGTCCGTGATTTCCGGATGTCTTTCGGAAGAACTGCCGGTGTTCCACAGCGGGGATGTCGAGTTAAGTAATAGATCTTATTCGGAACCGTCCCAATCTCTAGAAGACCTTATAAGATGGCACCCTAGAACTAGCTGAACTTAAGAAACAACTCGATGAGTCCTTGCAAAGGTTTCATCCGTCCTAGTTCATCTCCATGGGCTTGCCCGTCCTCTTCGTCGAGAAGAAGGATGAATGCGGATCGGATGGTTGTAGATTACCGACCTGTCAATTTGGTCACTATCAAGAACAAGTATCCGCTCCCGGGATCAACGACACGTATGATCAGCTCGCTGGATCCTCGATCTTTTCAAGATGGATTTGAGGTTGGGCTACCATCAAATCAAAATCAAACGGGGACATACCTAAAGCGGCCTTTGTCACTCGTTATAATGTCTGAGTACACCGTCATGTCCTTTGGATTAACCAATGCTCCAGCCACTTTCTCTCGGTTAATGAACTCAATCTTCATGGAGTACTTGGATAAATTAGTGCGTGGTATACCTCGATGATATACTCATCTACTCAAGAATGAGGAAGAACATGCGAACATCTAAGGCTAGTATTGATGAAACTTGAGACACCGCCTTTATGCCAAATTCTCTAAGTGTGAATTCTGGTTGCGAAGTGACCTATCTAGGACATGTAATCTCTGGTAAGGGTATTCTGTCAATCGGCGAGTTCAAGCCGTCCTTGATTGGACTCCACTGAATCGGTCAAGCAAGTTCGGAGTTTCCTCGGTTTAGCGAGCTATTACGCCGCCAACCGTTAGAAATTTCTCTAAAGTTGCTAAACCTCTAACGAACTCCTCAAGAAAGATAAGAAGTTGAATGGGCATACGGTCTTGAGATCAGCTTTGAGGCGAAAAGGCGCGACATCTGCTCCGTGCTTGTTCCACCAGATTTCTCTAAGGACTTTATTATCTATTACGGCGCCTCGCGACAAGGACTAGGTTGCATACTCATGCAAGATCGTCATGTGATTGCCTCGCGTCTCGGCGATTCGTCCACATGAGGATAACTACCCCCACACGATCTAGAGCTTGCGGCGATGGTTCATGCACTCAAAACCTGGCGACATTACCTACTGGGTAATCGTTGCGAAATCTACCAGATCACCAAAGTCTGAAATACATCTTCACCCAACGGTTTGAATCTCGAGGCAAAGGCGTTGGGTCGAGTTGATCACAGATTTCGACTTGAGGAATATCTTACACCCGAGGCAAAGCCAATGTCATGGCTGATGCACTAAATGCATAAATCTTATTGTAACAATCTGATGTTACAACAAAGTCAACCAATTCTCCACGAGGAATTTACGTAAGCTTAATCTTCACATTGTTCCTCGAGTTCCTTTCCACCACGGTGGTGAAACCTACCCTTACGGATCAGATCATCAAAGCACGGAAGGTAGATCAAGAATCTCCCGTGTCGGGAGAAACATCAAGAAAGGTATGCAGATTGTTTCTCCATTGATGGCTAAGGTGTGCGTGTTCTTTGGGAACCGTCTAGTGGTTCCCAAGGTGCGCAACTTGGCGATTGATCATAAAGGAAGCTCATGACTCTCCTCTCACCATTCATCTGGTAGTACTAAAATGTATCAAGATCTCGCCGAGAGTTTTGGTGGACTAGGATGAAGAGAAAATCGCTCAATACATTGCTAGCTGCGGCGTCGTCGTCTAGTTAAGCGAGCATCAGCGACCTCTGGTACCCTTCAACCTTTGGAAATTCCTGAATGGAAATGGGATAAAATCGGTATGGACTTCATTACGGGTTTCCCGGGGACCAAGAGAGGAATAACGCTATCTTCGTTGTGGTTGATCGTCTTTCCAAGGTAGCCCACTTCCTACCGATTCGCGAGAGTATAACGCTAGTCACTAGCTGATTTATACATCTCCCGAATAGTGTCTCTTCATGGTGTTCCATTGAAATTAACTCGAGACCGTGGAAGTCTCTTCACCTCTCGATTTTGGGAAAGTTTCCAAAAGCTATAGAACTTCGCCTCTCCTTTAGCACGCTTTCCATCCCCAATCAAGTGGTCAAGTAGAGCAGTCAATCAAATCCTAGAGGATATGCTTGAGCACATCATCTCTTTCGGCATGAATTGGGAGAAATGCCTTCCATTACGCGAATTAAACTTATAACAATAGCTATCAAGCCAGCTTGGCAAAGCCCTTCGAAGTTCTTTATGGGCGAAAATGTGACGCCTCTTAGCTGGTGAAACAGGGAGAGACAACTCTTTGGCCGGATATGATTCAGGAGCGAGAAGAAGCAAGTTCGCGTTGTTAAATGAAGGTGAAAAAGCCCAATCTCGTCAAAAGAGCCAATATGACCATAAGCATAAGCCTATGGCTTATGAAATTGGCGAAAGGCTTACCTTCCAGGTCACCTTTGAAGGAACCCATCGATTAGGTATCAAGGGCAAGTTGGCTCCTCGTTACATTGGACCCTTCGCATTCTTGCCAAGCGAGGGAAGTTGCCTACCAATTGGAACTACCTCCGCATCTTTCCAAGGTCCATGATGTCTTCCGTTTCCCAACTCGAGGCGTTGCTTCTGGATCCTATCCGTGGGTGGACCACAAGCGCTTGATCTCCAAGATAACCTTACCTATCGAGATTACCCGTTCGTATCCTCGATCAAACCGAGGCGTACCACTCGGCGTCGGAATATCAAGTTTCTAAAGGTTCAATGGTCAAACCATTCCGAGCAAGAAGCAACTTGGGAAGGAGGATCGTCTTGACTTGAGTACCCACCTTTTACGCATGAGATCCTAAATCTGGGGCGAGATTCTTTTGATGAGGGTGAGTTGTCACATCCCAGATAGACCATGCATTAGGGTGTGCATCATGTTTAAATTTCATCTGAATTTGAAATGGGAAGGCAGAAACCCGAACACCCCCTTAAAAGAACTAGGGTTTACTAAAATTTATTTCAATGAATCCGAAATGCCCTTCAAAATGCTCATCCTCTTTGGTTGGGTTCAGGATCCATGTCAAAGAAGGTGGAACATTTTCTAGGTCACCTAAGGGTTCTAGATTTAATTCACAAGTTTTGAAATGAGCATTTTAAATTATGAAAAATATTTTAAGTGTTCAAAAATTGTCAAACTAAAATGTTTCATGTTGGAAATATTCAACAAGTGACGAGAACATTTGGGAATTTTTGAAATGGTTTTTGATATTTTAAAACCCTAAAAGAGTTGAGAAAATAGAAAAGATTAAAAAAGAGAAGACTTACATAGCCTTGGCCAAGCCCACCTACTTGGCCCAGCCCACCCAGCATGGCCAATGGCTTCTTGGCTCAACAGCGAGCAACTGGTCTTGGCCGGCCTGTGAGGCGCGCCGCGCAGCTAACCGCCGCCCTGCCTCATCCCTCGCCGCCTCGCCGCTGGACGACCCAGCGTCGTCGCCCGACCCCCGGACACCTCACTTTCCCCTGCCCCCTCTCTCTCGCTACTTCAACTGGCAGCGCCATCGCCGGCAGCGCCACCCGTCGGCGCCGTGCTCCCGCCGTCCGCTCCTCCCCGCCATGTCTAGCAGCTCCGCGCACCCGTTACCCCTAGCTAGCTAGTTCCCTCGCTCTAAAACCCCGAGGCCACTACCACCTCGGCCGAGCTCAAGGCGCCGAAGATCCCCATCGTCGTCGCGCCGCATCAGTCCACCCGACCCAGCCGAAGCTCTCCACGAGTTCACCGTGAGCCTAGCTTCTCCCCCATCCTCTCCGTCTCTTCTTCTTGCACCTGGCGCCCGGTGATCACTGAACCCCGCCCGTGAGCCTCCGGTCACCTAATGGCCCCGCCACTCGTCCATCGCCTCACCACGCCCCACAGGCCTAACCGTGCACTTCCCGCGCCTGCCGAGGCCGCTAACCCAAACCCGTCGATGGCGAGCCCTGCCATCGCCCGACTTCGTGTGTGGCGCCCTCGGCCATCCCGACCTAAGCTAACTCCACCACTAACATGCGGCTCACCTCCATTCTACCGTAGGTGCTCCCAGCGCTCCATTTGGAGCCGGAAGTGCAAAAGCACTTGCTCGCGTTGTCTGGCCTCGCCGGCGGCTGAGGCGCGGTGAGTTGACCCGTCCGTGGGCCTGTTGACCCTCTGGGTGGGTGAGTGGACCCCTCGGTTAAACTAATTAGGATTAGTTCTAACTAAAACTAATTAGTTAAATTAATTCGACATGCGGGTCCCACTGGTCGGTTTGACTGGAGCGACCCGTTGACCCCTGCGTCATCTGACCTCATCTTTGGCATTAATTCAAATTCTGGAATTATTTTTATATAATAAATTCCGAATATAATTCAAATTTCAAATGCTTATAACTTTTATTCTATAACTCCAAATGCAAAGATTTATATATGAAAAATTATCGGAAAAATACACTCTATCCATTGGTACAGGTTTCATGCATGTTAAAACAAGTTAACTATGCTGAATAACCAGATTAAGATTTTGCACCATTAGGCCTAACTCAATGAGCTATCATTTGAACCTTGATTCAAATAAGTTCATCCCTGTCCCTTCAACTTGCATTAGGCCATCACACATTCATATTGCCATGTCATAGCATGCATCATATTGTTGCATATTGTTTGTATGTTTATTTTGGTATGTTTTCATGATAGGTTCTGCCCCGAAAGATAACCTCGATTACCCATCGAAGGCAGTTCTCTACAGTTCCATCGAGGCAAGCAATTCATTGATCATTCGATACAACCCATGTTCTAAGCACTCTCATTTCTTTGCATTAAGACAACGCGATTCAACTGTTGTGTGCTGCGGTAGTTGAACCCACTTCCTTTGCATGACTGTCATTGCCACGGTAACTAGATGAAACCCACTAGTATGTGTAGGAGTTGATTGAGCCATGTTTGTGATTCCTACCATGCTATGCTTGCTATGCTTAGAGTTGTGTCAGTCGGCTCATCGGGATGATGAGCTGGAGTGAAAGGTTGTGTTGGTTCGAGTGTAAGTGTTGAACACGATTTGGTAAAAGTATCGATGAGAGGCCATGTAGGAGTACATGGTGGGTTGTTTCATTGAAGCCGAACTTAGAGCTGAGATCTGTGTTTGTGATCCATGAACTAGCTACTACCACGCATTGGGCTGAAACCAATGGACCCTCTAAACTTCTTAACCACCCTGTTCATAGTCCGGAGTTGCAAGTAGTTTACGGTGGTTGTAGCATCTTTGGGGCCATAGCATAGCAGCCCGACCTTAGGGGTGGGTTGTGTTGCGGTGAGCACCAATGTTGATGTACCAGTGCCCGTTTGGTATCTCAGGAACCCTGCACACATCGTTGGGGCTGTATGGGAAACCTCGGCGGACTCCTGCGGATGGAACCGAATAGGCGATAACTGGACTAGGGACTTGAGTGTTTAGGTAGGTGAGGCCGACACCCACGTTAGGCTTCGGCTTGAAGGTTGCAGGTACATGTCGATGTATGCGACGATAAGTGGTGAGCGTGTGTGAAAGAAGTATACCTGCGGGGTTAAATATGATCTATTGAATAGCCGTGTCCACGGAGAAGGACTTCTGGGTTACCTATATCAGTTCATAGACAAGTAAATGGATACTACTAAAAGCCTCAAGATAAGTGTGAGTATCGTGGATGGCCCTCTCGGGGATGACGAGAGAGGATCACGATGGAGTATTGTGATGGTGATTAGTGGACTCGTGTGCGACAAAATGCTTTACAAAGTGGTGTTCACGTGGGATAAACAGCCAAGAGTCAAAGCTGGCTTGCTGCAAATAACTCCACTTCCTTCCTTGAGAATGTGCATGTATGATAGGATTACGTGGTAAGACTTCTGAGTACTTTTGTACTCATGTTTGTAATCAATATTTTTTGAGGAGGTCTATACTACCCCTCAGCCGAGTTCTATGTAGATGTTGACTTGACGAGTAAGCTAGCCACCGGTGGCGATCTAAGACTGTGAAGGGCCATTGTAGATAGAAAGGCTCAACAAGCTTTCTTTCTTTCTAGAGTGCGTGCCCAGACTACTTTGCTTCGCATGTGCTTGTATGATTGTATGACTTGAGTGTTGGGTCATGACCCCTACCTGTATGACTATGTTATGTATGGCTCCTCGGACCTCTTAAATAAAAGTACTTGAGTTGTAGAGTTTTGTTGTGATGCCTTGTTGTATTTACTCATATCGGGCATATTGCGTGTATGATTGAAATGCTTGGTATGAGTGGGATCCGACAATCTAGTTGTTTATCCTTGGCAGCCTCTCATATGGGGAAATGTAGTCTCGTGCTAGCTGGCGATAGTAGTCCGCTTCTGGCCGGTTCACGAGTCACTAGCCCGCACTCTTGCTTGGACACTTGACTGGCGGCATGTGATTCATTTCGTTCCTATATACGTCCCTTGAAATGTCACTGCGGTGATACTTGGAGTCTGCCTAGCCTGCTACAGCCGGGATACCGTAGTCCTGTTAGCCCGATGCTACAGCCGAGTTCATCGTTGATGACCGACATGCTCGAAGTGTTTCATGTATGCCTGTCCCCATAGGTTAGTGCGCTTTGGGTTCACGACTAGCCATGTCGGCCGGGTTCTTTGTCATGTGGATGCTAGCGACACTATCATATCGTGAGCCAAAAGGCATAAGCGGTCGGGCCATGGTAAGGTGACACCATTAGAATACCGTGCGTGAGGCGCAAAGTGATATGAGGTGTTACCAGCTAGGTCGATGTGACTTGGAATCGGGGTCTGGCGGTGCCCCCTTGCCCCGTATATAAAGGAGCAAGGGAGGCGGCGCAGGCCTAGGAGGAGGCGTCAGGAAGTCCTACTCCCACGAGTAGGACTCCCTCCTTCCTTGTTGGAGTAGGAGAAGGGGAAAGGCGGGAGGGAGGAAGGAAAAGGGGCGCATCCCTTGTCCAGTTCGGACGAGAGAGGGGCCTCTTGGCCTCCTTCCTTTCGGCCTTTCCTCTATTCCCGTATGGCCCAATAAGGCCCATATACTCCCCGCGAATTCCCGTAACTCTCCGGTACTCGAAAAATACCCGAATCACTCGGAACCTTTCCGAGAGTCGAATATAGTCGTCCAATATATCGATCTTTACGTCTCGACCATTTTGAGACTCCTCGTCATGTCCCCAATCTCATCCGGAGTCCGAACTCTTTCGGTACATCAAAACTCATAAACTCATAATATAAGCATCGCCGAAACCTTAGCGTCACCGGACCCTACGGGTTAGAGAACTATGTAGACATGACCTAGAACTATTCTTGGTCAATAACCAATAGCGGAACCTGGATGCTCATATT